>BMAW01038513.1:0-65304 GCA_019974015.1 Nephila pilipes | reverse complement strand
TTGTATAAAGAATTAAATTTTACGCTAAGCTTTTTGCCTGTCACCAAATTCATCGTATAATAATATATATCGTTTGCTTTCATTTTAATTATATGTAGCTGATATAATAATGATTCAATTTACCCATTAATCGTTTACTTCAATTTTAATTACATGTAGCTTAAATATATTCAATTTAATAACATAATTTATCGTCTGCTTTAATTTTGAATATATATAATTAAAATTAAAGCAAACGTAATTAATTTATTTCTTCAATTTTAATTACATGCCTCTCGCTTCTGTAAACAAATCCGTATAACTATAGCCTTCATTCGCATTATAATTACTTTTTTTTGTTTCGCCGGAAAAGTGATGAGTTACCAACGAATTGCAGTGAGATTTCACATGAAACTTGAAAATTCCGCTACTTAAACATAATTTATTGAAAGAAGTGTATGACAATGAATGTTTTTATCTCGTGCACATGTTTTTGCGATTGCCGAGACTGTGGGAATTGACAAAGAATCTGTACGACACTTTTTTCCACCAAGACAATGCGCTGGCTCATTCCACATTGTCTGTCAAGAGGTTTCTTGCCAAGTACAGCATCCCAGTGTTAGGCCATCCGCCTGTATTCGCTGGATCTTGCACCATGTGACTTCTGTCTGTTCCTTAAGTGAAATCTGTATTGAAAGGAATGAAATTTGAGTCTGTTGAAGCTGTGAAAGAGAAAGCGGCACGTGTCCTGAAAGAGCTGGTACAAGATATCCAGTACTGTTTCGAACAATGGAAGATTCGCATGGAGCGTTGTAGGGATAGAGGAAGGTTAAATATTGAACGTCATAATAAATAAATATGTATGACATGAAAATAATCTGTTTTACAGCGTTAGTCTAATTATTTAATATCCACATCTCGTACATACATTTGGAATAATTATTTAGAACAAACACTTGATAACGAATATATTTTTAACATTGTTTGGTGCAGCTTGAACAAATGGGACTCATGGTCCAATAGAACTATCTAACCAAAATAGCCTCCATACTGACTTAATGGGAAAATTTCATTCAAATATCTTTCCATAATTGAGAGTAAAGGGCTCCGTAGGATTGTGTTATCCTTTTTTCTATCGAGAGGGTTCCGCCTTTGGGAGTGCTTCGACATAAAAAGTCCATTAGCCCAATTTCACTTGACTGGATGAAATGAAATTTTCCGACTTTTCAAATCTAATTTCGCGCATAGAACTCAGTTTCTTTCGGAACGGGTGTTTGCCCATGCTGTGTAAGTGATTTCGCAGCATGAATGCGTCATTGAGGATTATTAAGTGAAGATGGTACCATTTCTCTTTCTCTGTGTCTCGAACAATGAACGACTTAAATTTGGAAAATAGCAATCTGCGAGTTGTAAAAAAAATATTCTATCATTTAAAGTATTTTTTCGAATTATTTTAATATCAAACAAATTGCTTAATCATTGTTATACACTGTCATTGTAAATTAATGCGCACTTTTTTTACAACAGAAATTCCAAAATAAAAAAAGTGGCCGCGGTAGCCTGGTGGTCAAGGTTCCGGATTCGTGGGCGGCGGTTTTCGTTCAGTCGCGGGTTCGATCCTTTGCCGCCAAAGACCCTCCGTGTAGACGGGGTTGATACACGTTAAATCTGTCGGGGCCCAAAGTCCTCGTGTGGTATGGATGTTAGGAGAGTAGGGTGCTAGCTCAGGTGTCGTCCTCGTCACTTGACCTTGGTTCAAAATTAAGAGGTCCGTCGCCAGTAGCCCTCGTGTTGCTTCTAGTGTGACGTTAATAAAAAACTAAATTAAACTAATCCAAAATAAAATAATTCGAGATAAAAACCAACGTTTTTTAAAAACAACGTTTTTATATGGTGGCAAAGTTTATCGAAAAAAAAATATTGAAATATTAGTTAAAACTGGTCGCAAATATCTAAATATTGCATTGTTTGGCAATTAAGAATGGTTCCCAAAATTTCAGAGCTCCAGCTTGATGGGAAGTTGGTTAAATTAACAATAGACAATTTGATGACACACTGATACACATACATACAGACACACATCAAGTGAAATACATAAAAGCGTTAAAACTAACTGAAATTAATTAATTCATCCGGTAAATTAAATGGTTGAAATGCAGTTACCATCCTTGGCGACAAGAATTATTTGTTGGTATTGTGCCAAATGTGGCTACCCTGGTCCGTTTTACGGACTTAATGTTCAGCCAAAAAAAAAAAAAAAAGAAAATTGCCAAGTTTGGTGCCAATTATTCAAATTGCGCCAAGTGGTTGTGCTAAACTGCATTATTAAAGAAAATATGAGTTAAAACTGGTCGCAAACGTCTAAATATTGCATTGTTAGGTGAGTACGAACGATCCCCAAAGTTTCACAGCTCTAGCTTGATGAGAAGTTGGTTAAATGAACAATCGAAAATTTGATGACACACACACACACGAAGTGAAATTCAGAAAAACGTTGTAAAAAAGTACAGCATAGCACATAAGCTACATAGTAATATATCACTATGTAGCTTATGTGCACATAATTCATATACAGCTCATTTTGTTTTGAAACTTTCCTCGTGGTCATGGTTGCCAAGTGGTCATGGTCGTGAACTCGCGTTTGGCTTTCTTTCCGTTGAGAAGGATTCGAGTTTTCCTTTTCATAGGATTCGAATCCTTATGCCACTAAAGATCCGCCATTTAATGGGTTTGATGCACACTAATGAGAGGACTTGGACTCTGTCAAGACTCCAAGTCCTTCCATTAGCGTGGGTGGTAGAGGTTACCTAATGGTCACGGTCACGGCCTGTGGTTTTCATCGAGTCGTGGGTTCGAGCCTTGGTGCCACTAAAGACTCGCAGTGTAGCCAGAACTGATGCAAGTTAAATCTGTTAAGACTCAAAGTCACCCATTGGCGTAATGTAGATAGTTGGGTAGAGGGTGCAGATTGTTATTGTCCTCGAACGAACTTCAAAATTAAGAGGTCCATCGCCCAAAGCTCTTGTGCTTCTCTTCTCAGTGCGATGCTTATAAACAATAACTATTTTACAACGTTTTTGTGTTTTTCACTTGGTGTGTGTCTGTCTGTGTGTGCATCAGTGTGTCATCAAATTTTCTATCGTTAATTTAACCAACTTCCCATCAAGCTGGAGCTCTGAAACTTTGGGAATCGTTCTTATTCGCCTAACAATGCAATATTTAGACATCTGCGACAAGTTTTAACTAATATTTCAGTAATTTGTTTTGGCTACAGCAGCATTAGGGTCGAAAATTCCTTCGGGATCAGGGTTGGCATGGCGAATAAATGCCAATCTTTGTTGTTGTCTCACTCACTTCATTTGATTAAATTGAAATTATAATTACATTTTTATGTGTTTATCGTGTGTTTGTATTGAACTTAATGTATTATAATTAATAAACTTTGTCACCATATGAAAACGTTGGTTTTTATCTCGAATTATTATCATTTGGAAGCCAAATGGCACCCGAGAGAGCAAAAAAATAGTAAAGATTTCTGCTGAATTACTTTTGCACTCCGATTCTTAAATATATTTTCATTCTTATTTTAATAATCCGTTTGTGGGTTTTGCGGCCTTTAAAAATATTCTAAAATATTTTAAAAAAATCGTAGGAAAAGTGTAATGCCGTAGAAACCTTAATTATCGTTTGCCCTTTCGGTTTTTTCATTGCACTCAAATAGATAAAATAGCAGAGATTTGAAGACGATAGTAGAAATTCCATAATTAACACTACGTTCACGAAAACAAAATGGCAGTAGACAGGAGCATTGATGCTTCGGCAGCAACCTAAGTTACTCAAACTCAAGTGACTTTATAGAACATAAAACCAACATGAAGCGTTATAACACCCATGGAACATGGTAATTGCAAATAATATATGTCATATATCACCTATGTTACACGTCTTCCCATATGAGACCCGTGTGGTGACCGGGGATGACAGAATAGTCTCACTGTAGCTCATGCATGTCGTAAGAGGCGACTAAAATGGGTACCCAGCGTCTGGGGGTATAGCCGGGCACCCTGCCCCTGGGGATTATAACAGGGGTCCTCAGGGACTTGCCTTCCTTGGTAAGTACGGGCATCATGACCCCGAGGCACCCTAGTGATCTTTTTCTTTCCCATGGAGTTTACTGTCTTTGGTAAACACGGGTGACGCACTCCCGGGATACCCTAGCAATCCTGCTCTATTTTCGACCCTCCTTCTTGTCAACCAATTTTACCTTTTTTCAACTTCACGTCTAGACCACAGTTTAATCTTTTTTGGCGCAGCATAGCCATATCTGGCTCTCTTTCTCTCTCTCTCTTGCGCCAATAAAACTTCACTATCATCATCATCATCGTCTTCCCATATGAGATTAGCTCTCTACTTTCCCTTTCTTTTTAAATGTGAGATTTTCATTTTGTCTTTTCGTTTTGGAAACACTGAATAAATAAAATGATAAAGTACTGCAGGCGTAGAGAAAAACAGACATGAAACCAGTTCAATCGAAAACAAACGACTCAAGTTGCAGAGTAGGGTTTCAGTGAATCCCACATCTGAGAGAAACCTCAATAAATTTAATTCCCTTTGCCGTCGAACCATCGCATTCGGACACTGGATTTGTTGTCAGGAAACGAACAGAAAGCTATCTATCCCGGCATTCCTCTGAGGTTTACAAACCGCCACAGCGGAAACGTAGAATGTTTCTGGGGTTCCACAAACCCCACATCCCTAGTAACGGACTGTGTGTATCTAACGTGAAATGTTCGTTTTGAGGAACTTGTACGAATTGAAAACCTCTATCTATTGAATTGTTTGCAGGAACTTAAAATTTTCATTTTAAAAACGGACCGAAAACAATTTCTGTACGGGGAACACAAGCAGTTTTTACTCGTGATGAGAGCCATCCAATCATATCCTGATCACTGACGTGATCAGCCATAATTAATATGACTGATTATTTCATATATCAGGACTTTATTGGTTGGCTTTTTTAATCGAGATGAACCCAAAGGTGATGATAACGTAGACGAATTAATCGAAAATATGTCAAGAAAACACATAATAGAGATATTCTAAGTTGTACAACATGGCTTGATATTTATTCTTAATACTACTAGAGAAATTTTGTGCCTATAATAACGTTTTAAACATGGTCGTGAACTCGCGAATGGCATTATTTTCGCAGAGTCAAGAGTTCGAGTCCTGTTGCACGGGCGCGGCAGACTAAGACTATTGGACTTGCAGTCGGCGTTGCTTTCGCCAAGTCGATGGTTCGAGACCAGATACAATTGAAAATATTATGTGTAGTGGGGCTAATGTACGTTGAATCTTTCGGGTGGCAACGCCTCCGCTCCGACAGACCATAAACTCAGACCATATACTGACAACATATACAAACTATACATAGACCATATACAGACAACATATACAAACACCATATACAGACAAGATATACAAGCTATACATAGACCATATACAGACAACATATACATATACAAACTTAATACAAACCATAAACTCCATACCATAAACTCATACAACCAACCAACCAACCGACAAATGAACTTCCGCGATTTACAAATAGAGAATGTTTCTTCATATTGGCGATTTTTTTGTTAATCTCTTTAAATTAATAATAATTTTTTTCAAATTCTTGTAAAATAATTTGGAAATTTTTTCTGACAACACTTATATCGTCAGAAAACCAGTTTTAATCCAAGTAAAATAGAGTTAATGAATGTAGTGTGCCGAACAGTAATCTTTTTGACAAGCCAATCTGATTCACTAAATCTAAATACTCCTTTTAGCCTGCTGAAACAAGATACCTCCGGAAATCAGGTTGGGGTGTTTGGAGATGTCTTTGTCAATACATCGCAGCTTGTAAAATAATTTTAGCCAATTGCCATACACAGAACGAATACCATCGATAAAAAACGGGCTTAGATACATCAGCTTACCAATTGACTCAGTTAAATGTTTTCAAAAATTACCAGTATAATATATATTTTTAATATTTGTACTTCATTCTTAATTTATTACAAATAGTTTTTATTTAAAATCTGTGACAAATTAAAACTTTCTACTACTTTTGTGTCAATGTATGACTTTTAATTGATATATACAATTAGAGTAATATATTTAAAATATATTGATGCAAAAGGAGAATTTCATATTTTGCGTGCTTGTAAATGAAATTTACTTTCCAAAATGGACTCGGATTTAATTTCTTTCACTATAAAAAAGATTTTTTTTTTCAAAATGGACTTTTAAGGGTACCAGGATGGAGAAATATTGAATACCATATCTAAAACTCATTGTTTTTGTAATATATATATATTTTGATATTATTAGTAGGGCTGACATTTTGTGTGTGTTGATATTTTTATCATTGTACAAAAAAATAAAGATGTAATTTATGTTATAGTCAAAAAGGTTTTTGTTTCCTTCTTAGTTTAATATGTACATGATTTGTGAGATATGTTTTCATTTAGGTACCATTTTTAAAAAAAAAAACTATTACACTATATGGTTCCAAATTTTTTATGCTTCTACAAAGGAAACTTACGCATATAAGGAACCAAAATTAGTTTTTCTCTAAATAATATCTAAATGTTAAGAAATAATTTTTTTATGAAAAAAAAAAAAAAAAGAAAAAGAAATTAAAATTTTCGAAGATCACAAAGTTCTTTCAGTTTTTTTCCAAGAAAATAAACATTAATAACATTAAATAAGTTGGTTCACTATTTTTTTGCATTGTTTTATTTATAAGTAGTAGAATATTTTTGTATATTTATGGAATAATATTTTCAAAAATGGTACCAAAATGCAAATATATCTGAAAAATCATGTCTATCGACTCAAAGAGAAAGGAATTTTAGTTTATATTAGCGTCGCACTAGAAGCAACGCGAGGACTATTGGCGACGGACCTCGTAATTTTGAACCTCGGTCAAGTGACGAGGACGACACCTGAGCTATAACCCATCTCCTAACTTCCACACTTAGCCAAAGGGAGATCTTTGGACCCCGACAGATTTAACGTGTATCAGCCCTGGCTACACGGTAGGTCTTTAGCGGCCAATGATCGAACCCTCGATTGAACGAAAACCGCCCGCCAAGAATCCGAAACCATGACCACTAGGCTATAGTGGCCACCAAAGGGAAAGGAAAACGTGTTGACTAAAAAAAAATACTTTTATAGTTGAATTAAATAAACAATATATGATTATTTAGCACACAAACCTAAGCTGTTCGAATAATTTTGAAACATAAATGTCACATAATGTTTCCCCACTTGTCCTGGTATCCTTAATCTCATTCACAATGAAAATTTGGAAAAAGTTAGAGAATGTATTAATTTCTTTGTCGCATCCGTCAACAAATTTTAGATTGTGAGATATGAATGTAATTTTATATTTGTATAAGTTTATTTACACAGAAGTACAACAATTACTCTTACATCATTCAATAGATATTATATTTATTTTCTCAAAAAAGGTAGGTTTTCAATCCCGATAATATTTTATGTTTGTTTTGTTTTATATTTATATTTCGTGTTTTGCTTCGAGATGAACCGAACGTACTTTAGTAAACATCGTGCTTGTTTTGATGCACGAGGATGCTATTTCTGAAAAATAAGAAATTTTTTAAAAAAATTCAATCATCAGGGAAATGTGTTCCGTTCAAACTATATTTTTCTAACTTTCATTTCCTCTAAGTATTACTATATCGATACATTCAGGAACATGATTGCACCCAAAACTGAATTTGAGAAACAAACAAACTCTTTCGAACAAAATTCCTTCCCTTCACGATCGTCTCTCTCAAAAACATTTTCCATTGTTATTCCACCTCTTCCTCAAAAGCACGCCAAACGAATATTCTCGGGGGCGAAAAAGAAAATAACACAACCGCCAACGTCACCTAGCGGGAGAATTTGAAATCTCGTTTCGCGTCGCGAAAGAAGCGCTTCTCATTCCGAAATTTACTCTCCGCCGAAATGCACGCGCGTGTGTAGCAGACGACACCATATGCTGTGGATAAATCGTTTGTCACTGGGTCGTTCATCACTGGATGTATTCCGTGTCACCTGCCCATTCGGAGTGAGAAAAATGAGCGTGGATTATTTCGTTCGAATCATTCGCTAATTTAATTGGATTGCGTCGAAAACGAAGATGTAAAAATATAAGTGTTCTTTTTTTGGAAAGTTTTTTTTTCACCTGCAGTTCCGATGTGATTTATTAGTTGGACTGTTGTGATTCGCACGGGATAGGAGGTGGTCTTTGCGGGGCGGACCACAAAAGAATGTTGTTTAAAGTACCCACGTACGGTAAGACCAGGCTACAAACTCTTCCTTTGTTTGCCTGTGAGTCTGGTCCTCCCCTCCTACTGTGGATATGTTTGTGGTATAAATGATCGTTACTGTTTTCCCCTTGCTAAGCGAGACCTTGTTGCATGTGCATGTTTTAGACATTATTGCATGAATTGTTGTCATAGTTGTGTATTGGTGTTTTTGAAACGTGCTTACGGATGTGTCCGCGTAGACGCAAGTAATTAAAAACAATGAAATTCATTTAATATTAAGTATTTAAGTAATTTAGCATTTTGAAAAAAAAATGCATACACTGCATACGGCTTTAATGTTATTCAAATTAAAAACTGCAATTTATTTTTGTCTCATTTAGTTATCAGACATCATTATCTTTAAGTTCGTCAATATCATTACCTTTAAAATTAATAGTTGAATAAGTTCATCATTATCTTTAAAGTTAATAGTTTAATAACTTCATCATTATCTTTAAAAAAAACAAAAACTGTTTTTAAAAATTAGTTATGAGAATTAGTTTAAACTCGATTCAAAATATGTTGCTTATTATTTAAAAACGTTGAAAATTAAAAAAAAAAAAAAGGAGTGAGTATTTTAAATTCTCGAAACTTGTAATAAATACGAGATGTGAAATTAATTTAAAAATTCTTCAATTTGTTAGTAATTACTCATTTAAAATAGTTTCCTAATTTGATCTTTAATTCCATTAATCGTGAACTTATTCTCACTGGAAATGTAGTTTTATTCATTAAACGACCGTAATTATTAAAATACGTAGAATATCACTTTATCTATCTAAAAATTAACTTTTAAAGTGCAATAATTAAAAAAAATGGTAGAAATAAGTTAATTTTAAACAAACTTTATTAACATTGTTTTTATGCATCATTTACCTAAAATTTATCTGAGTTAAAGTTCAGAATATTCCCTGAGATAAAGTTTTATGTTTACAGTAACGAAAAAGATGGAACATTGTGGAATAAAATATATTAATAAACAGAGCTTGTTTATGTCTGATAAATATTATTCCTAGTGAGTAATGAAGATGAAATTTATTTAAATATTGTAACTAATGCTTATTTTGTGTTTCATAATTATGGAAAAGTAAACAAAGGGTACATTAAATCGCTATTAATCAACAATTCATAACTCGCAGTCGATATAAAAAATACTCATAATTTCTTAAACTTTTTAATTTTTTTAACTCAAACTTTTATTAAACCCCAATTTTTTTTCAACTTTTGTTTAGTTTACTCTCCTTATTATTTTTTCTTCATTTTTATCCGCAAAATAAAATTTTCAAATATTTGTATAATCCTAGCAAAAAAAAAAAAAAAAAAAAAAAAAAAAAAGAGAACGCTAATAAATTTAAACTAATTTTTAGCATTAATTCGAGTGTTACGGTAACTGTTCAAGATTATTATTATAACCTTCTTAATAAAATAAATTTGTGCTGTGAAGTCCGCGAGAAACTGGTGTTAAAATTTTTCATGAAATTAATCACTTTATATAGGTAGTAACATTCCCACAATATTTTTTAAATAAATTTCTTGAAATACTTTAAGATAACAGAAGGATTCACTAGTTTAATTACTAACTTTTCGTTTTAATTAGAAGTAATTATTTTTCTTAAGGGTAACGTTTTTTTTTTTTTTTCAAATAAAATTATCATAAATATTAAGATGCTACCGAAAATTACGAATTTCTTAGAACAAATTCGAAATTGTATTTGACATTAAAATATTGCTTTTAAATCATAATTAAACTTTAAAATATTTCACTAAATCTTAAAACTTTTATTTCCTTCTAATGTAGAATTCATAAGATTTTTGATGAATATATTCTATTAAAAAATACTAAATTATTTTAAAAAATTACAATCAAAGCATCATGCTAAGGAAATTTCAATATTAAACAAAAATGGTTTAATTAATTTAAGGAAACTAAATTTTTACGAAAAAAAACAACTTAAAATATGAGAAAAAATGGAGAATTTACAGTATTTATAACACAAAAACTGAACAATTTAATTATTTAGTTCTAAAAAACTTACACTGATTCTAAAAATGATATTTGTCGTTTTCGTAAATTACTACTACTACGCCAAATAATTCTGGAAATAGAAGTTATAATAAAGTAAAATCTACATTGAGATTTTAAAATTTTGAGAAACTACCTCTTTATATAGCTTATTTCTTAATTAAAAAAAAGGAAAAAATTATTTTGCAGAAATCACAAACACCATACATTCCGAAAAAACGTTAATAAATTCATAAACTATCGATATTTAATCTTATTGTGCTTGTGAAATGAATCTCAAAGAATGTCTTACCAGCAATTTTCAGTCTATGTAAAAAAATAAATTCCACTTGTTTTTAAAAATTAAATTCGGAACATTTTAAAACAAAAAACAAAACTTTTCATTCCTGCTTTCACCAGAAATGAACATATTTTTTAAAAATACAACATAATGAAAAATACCTCATTAAATTTTAATAGGAAAAATTATAATTTTAATTAACTAAATTCGCATAAAAATTAAATACTGCTTCGCTTATCAATTCACTTGTTACTTTAATTTATACGCAAGCAGAATATCCAAGAAAGGACTGAAAACAATGTTGAATTATTCCGATGTTTACGACCTTTATGAGACAGCCTTTTTTTATTATAGAGATCTTTAAATTATTACTCTTTCATTTCTGTGTTGAAATATTTGGAAGCAAAACTATTTTATACTGCTGTGAAATAGCATTACTTCGAATTTTTTAAAATCATTCTTTCCAATTCATACAAACCCAGACGTAACGTTAAATTTATCTCAATTTTTGTAATACCTTTGAGAGATCTTTATTTTATAATTTATTTTGTTTCTAGTACAAGAAAAACATGAGAGATTTTAGGTTTGAGGGGAAAATGTAAAGTTTTTATTTTACAGGATTTATATTTTAATTGCAGCAGAACAAAATGTTACTAATAACGCACCCGGTACTACATTAACGCGTCGTATTTAAGATAGTGAATAAATCAGTTGAATTACTGTTAAATTACAAAATTAATTGTATACCAAACATTTTCTCGATACATTATAACATATTTTCTCGAACTGCTAAACATGCTTTTTCGATGTATATAAATAATGTATTTACATATATTAATGATATGTTCAAAGATATTCAAATCATATTTAATTTGCAGTGCACTGTTGAAAATACATTGTCCATAAACCTTCCTCTTTGCATCAGAATTTTATTCAAACTCTTCATAAATATGATTTCTGTTTAAAGTGAAATCTCTTTACGAGAACGCATCTTTTCAAAATGGATTTATCTATAAATATTGCGCCAAAGAGAGACTTTCAAAATGTCGGATTATCATACTCAACATGTGTTTTCCTTTGGAATCTAGTCATTAATTTCCTGCATGTTTATTGTTGATGGCTCGAATATGTTAACATATATATTATTGCATGAATACAATGCATGTTTACTATTTGTATATGGATTTATAAAGCATGAAATTGTCCTGTAGTTTGCTTTATATGCTAATAAATATGTTGAACCATTTTCGAAACTGAATAATGTTTAGGCAGGTTATAACAAAATATTCACGTTCTAATTATATGTTTTTTAATGTTTCATACATATTTTTGAAAATTTTTAGAACACCATAAGGACTTATTTATTATTAATGATAAAACACATTTGCAGAAACAGGAAATTAAATAAATTCGAATTTACTCAAGGAATAGAAAACAAATAAGCAGTTTAAGGTAACAGTGTATCTTCGGAGAAACATTTTGAATTAAAATACAACATATTCTACAAATGCATATTTTTTTACTTCAAAATTAGAAAACTACCCAAGAAACTCTTTCTTAGTGTATATTTTTGCTGCCAAAAGGGCATTTTGTACAAATATAAGCAAAATTTAAGACATGCAGTAGAGCAACCTGCTAAATTGATAAGTTATTTATTCTAAGAATACTGAAAAAGAGATTATTGAGAGGTTGGATGCCATATGAAATGGTGGGACCCAAGTCCTAAATATGATGCTCGATCTATAACATTTAGTTAGGGTTATTAGCTGCATATGCATTTAATAACACTATCACAAGGCATGCGGTATGCCGTTAGCCGTGCGCTAAACAAAACTACACGCCCAGACAGTAATTAGAACCTTAAGATGACCCACTACATTTAAAACAAGATTTTAGGCCAAAATTTAAAATTTTTATCATATCATTTTAAAAATTAACTCCTTAATTTTCCAAAATTGCTTTTGTTATGAGTCTAGGGTAATTAGTAAAGAAACCATATAACGATTTCAAAATTACGTCATTGCAGTAAACCAATCAGGAAGTACCGATTTAAATGCCTTTTTTTGGAAAACGTGATTTTTAAAAAAAAAATTGTTTATTTAAAAACATAATTTTAAAATCTATTACTGAGATATATTTGAGTAAAATTTGAGCAATGTGTTATTTTCACTATGGTTAAGCTTATGAACTAATGATTTAGTATTATAATTGATGTTTTTTTAATTAAAAGTGTAAGGTCTTGAGAAATTTGATAAAAAAAATTAACCCGAAATTATTATGATGAGGTATAACTTTTCACTGTTAAATATATTTCTTGGATGTTAGTTTCTTGTGTTAATCTATGTCATGAATGAGTATCACAAAACTTAAATTTAGATTAATGCAGCAGAAATTTTTTTATAGAGTGTTTTGAGTTAGGTCAAATTTCACAAAATTTCTCCTTAAATTCTTTAATTTATTAAACTTTATTTAATAAATACAGAATTTTTGGCTTTTTAAAATAATTTTGAGTCGTGATCTTCATAAAAAATGTATCGAAAATTTATTTAAATATTCTTTTTAAAAAGTAATTTGCTTCTAACGTAGTCGGATACCGTAACTTAAAAATGTTTGATTTTACTTTTATGGTTTTTTTTTAAATTATCTATAATTATGGAACTTAGTTTTTTCAAAAAAAATCCTGATAATTCTTGTTTTGGTGATAAGGTATGAATTCCACGTTCACCTCTAGGGGGGAAACGAACTGTTCCAATTTATTAAATCTTCCCTTCTAGTTAATGCTACAGGTAGGGAATTTTTTGAATATCGAAACATGATTGGTTAAGATCTTTCAATTTATTAACTATTTTTGTATAATAGGATGGATGAATAACCTTTATAAGAGGGCAAACTGTACTAGATATATCAATTTAAAGAGTACCAACTAGGTATTCAAATTTGAAGATCTTAAAACAACAATACACTTTCATTTTTTCATTATTCATGTAGTGGCTTCTTAAAACTCATGCGTTAAACTCAAAATGGTATCTGGAATATTTCATTTAAGAGATTTAAGATAAGTTAAAGCATTATTTTTTTTCCATTTGATCATTCTAAACCTCTCGTAACTCTGTAATTAAATTCTGAAATATGTAGTTAAAATATAAATGAGACTTTTATTACTTTTTTATTGGTATAATTTCCTTTAAGGCAAATACATTAAAAATGAAACTCGATATAACTCTCTAAGCCACATTCATTTCATTAATTCGTTCTTTAAAGTACACGTTCTACAAAAACACAAACTTTAAGGTATGTACTTACCATCGGAGCACTTTTTTCAAAAAATTTTTTTTAGTTACAATGGCTTATAAAATTGTTAATTCAAAAGTCATTTGATGAACTTTTTTTCTATTTTTCAAATTTTGGCCATATGTGTTTAAAATTTAGTAAAAATTGACATTTACTCTAAAGTTCGCATAACAAATTCTAATTAATATATTTCACTTTTTAAGTTATCCGTACATCTACAAAACGCCATTTTGTCAAAATTTTTGATTTTCTAATTTTAACGATTTTCTAATTTTAATGATTTTCTAATTTTATACCTTATTAGAACTTAAGTTACAGGGATTTGAATTTTACTCGGTAGCTAATTGTTTATTGCATTCGAAAGTTTGTTTTTGATTTTTCTCAAAATGAGTTCTCTCTACATATGACAACGTAGAATTAAGAAACAGGTATTAACCAAATTAATTTAAATTTTAAAAGTATCTTCCTTATATAGTTTTTAAGAACCCCTACTTCTTTCATGGTTGTAAAATTGATACGTTTTTAGTTACAAAGGTGTAAATCATATATTGTTATAACTTTTTTTTATTGATTTTTCATCGTTATTTCATTCAAAACACAATAAAAATTATAATAATATGATTTTACTCATGAAAGTAGTTCCACCCCCCTAAAGTGTATTGATGAATAAGATAAAATTGACAGAATAGTGACATTTTTGTTTACTTTTGAGTTATGAGCGTCATTCCGATATTCAATTTGTGTACTATTTTCACCATGTTTTCCACTCCAAATTTTTTTTTTGAATTAAAAGCAGATTATTGAATGTGTTTTTCATAGTATTAAGTTTTTTTTTAGCATTAAAAATATTTGATAGCAAATACCAATGTATTTAAAAAAATTTCTCCGAAGGTGCACGGATACCTTAATTCCTTATTATATTTAATATACATATCTCTGTGTTGTGAAGCAGGGAAAATGCCGTTATCTCTTAAACTTACTGAGTTATACCAAAACTTATAAACACAAAATGATTTTTTTAAAACTATATATCATTTTTTAAAAATAAAATTAACTCCTATATAAATAGTGATATACTTAAAAGCTGTATTTGAGTTACACAACATACCAAAAGATGTACTGAACATTGTGGTGAAATTTCATTTGATTATAGGAAATAATTTTTAAGAAATGAGATTTTTCGTAATAAAAAAAAATAAAAAAATAAAATCTCAGTTTTCCAGAAAATGTAAATAAAGATTTTAATATTTCTTAAAAAGTTATATACTTATATTTATTCATTAACTAACTATCCTAGAAACAATTGCAAGCCATTTTTGCAACCTTAAATATGTGGGCTTTAGTAAAAAGTAATAAAGAAACTTTCGAAATTTTTGGCGAAAACTGTGATTTTTTGGTAGGCACATACCTTAATACCCTTTTATGATTAAAACTATTTATCCTAAAATTATGGTTCTAGTTGGGAAAGAAAATTTATTTGAATATCAATTGCACTCACTGTAGCAATCATCAGGGCTGTTAAAAAAAATCATAATTTATAAAATTACGCAAAACTTCTGAGCAAATGCTCCCTTGGTTTATCAATGAGCTATGATAGGTTTCCTTCTTAACGAAATAAATATAAACTCAAAAAGCAATTTTTTAACCCTCCCCAAACGGTTAATCTTTGTAATCCTTTCGAGAAGTTATGCACCTCCGGGGACCGAAAATGAAATATTTTATTGGTTTTATTAAGTAGCTAATTAACGTAATGAAAGTGAATGAGGTTTTAATAACACAGAGATATCTTTGTTAAAAGAAAACTTCTTTTTTGTGGACTATGATAACCGATATTTGGAATGTTTAAAGTTCCCAGAAGAAGGGCTATTGAATTATCTTTATTCTAAGAATGTACTCCAATACTTTTTATTAAAAGAGAATAAAACAAAAAATTATTTTCTTATTAATAATTCAATATTGATATTATAAGATTAAATTTATTCAGAAAGGTTCAATGATACTATACATTGTATTAAAATACGTAGAATTTTCAAAAAGAATTTCAAAAAGGAAAAAAAAAAGTTCCTAATTCTTGAGACTTTCTAAATTTTTTTTACTAAGAACTAAAACTGACATTTTTATCCATCGATGATTGAAAAATTAATATATTTTTGTGATAATTATTCAATGGATTCAAATTAAGAAATAAAAGCAATGTAAAGGTAGTTGATTTGTGTCCAAAACTCAGAGATATTTTGTAAACAATCAGTTTATTTAATACAGAAAGCTAAGTCGCGCTATTATTTTCAATTATTATGATTTTTCTAAGGTAATTGAATTCATTTAATATGGTAATTGCCGTAAGTGATGGAACAGTTACATGCTCACACGTTTTTGTATTCTAAATTAGAACAAAAGTGTCATTCTTAAACAATAATTCAAAAAGTAATAAAATAATAAAGGTATAATTGAAACAAAGGTATAATTCGATTCGATGATATCCTTCACCGTTTTAATTTAAATTCTAGTTAATTGATCGGAGAAACTGTGGGTGATTCTTACATAAAATGCAAACATTTTCTCGACACAACAGTTTTTAAACGCCAATCTTCAATCTCAACATCCATTTATATCCTGAACCAATTATAGAGGTTCTCTAACGCAAAAAAATTCTTAAAATGAGTTAGAATTTTTATTACAATGTAATATGGAAACAATCATGAAAAATTTAAACTAACACAGAAAAAGTATGAAAGTTTATGAAAAAGACAGGAAAACATAAATTTTTTTGGAAATAAACGTACTTTTTAAGAACTTATTATATATAGCACAACAAAAGCATCTATAAATAACAACTTTATAATTAAAAGATTGTTATTTTATATCTCGAAGTGAACTAAAACAATTCCATAGAATAAAATTGCCATTATTTTACTTTCTAATTCATTATTCTAGTTTAAGAAGGAAATGTGAGAAAGTTAAGTTAAATGCAATTAAAATGTGAAATATTTCTATGTCTCAATTCCAAACGTATTTATTTCAATTTTAATCAGTTCTGATAGCCTTTAAGTGACAAAATTACTAATCAATTGCAGAAGTTAAAAAACATAACTTAATCGAACAAGAGAAATAATGTAAATTCTGCAGATATTAAACTAACATTCTAATTTGAACAAGCAATTTAAGAGTGTTAAATTAAAAGAAATTAAAATGTGAATTATTTATAGGCCCCGACTCCAAATATATTTATTTCGAATTTTAGTTAATTCCGATAACTTTTAAGTGACAAAATTACTAATCAAATGTGTAAAATTTAAAAAGTATACTATAATAGAATAAGAGAAATATTGTAAACTCTGAAGATATTAAAATAGATCTTTGCATGATATGGTAATCACGCCATAATGAAGAATTTTGCGTAGATGATGTCTACGCCTGGCCACTAAGTTCGGATTTTTTTCGACAACTTAATATATGAAGCAAAATGGCGATGTGCATGCTCGGAATTTGGCATCTAAAGGCTCATTGGAGATGACGTCACTCTCAGCCTATACTGTCACAACTCCTAAGTCTTATCTGCCTTTGACGAAACTTTACAGAGAAATAAAGAGCAAAAAATATACACACAGACAGATATAATTTAATCCACCAAATTTGTATGCATATAAAAACACAGATATCCATGGAAATTTCACACATGGGACATACTTTTTATATGATCAACACTTTTGAACAATCAACTCAATGCTTCTAAAATTGCATGTTTCAACAAATAATAGCTTTTGCATGAACTTCCCATTTCCAGTTGTTGCATGATTGTTTACGGGCACGTTTATTTCTAAAACAACCACCCAACGCATGATCTCAAATGTACGAGGATTGGAGCTCTAAGAATGGCAACAATTTATTTTCAGTTAATACAAAGCAGACTTACTCTGCGATACGTATGCCATCTTTACGTATTATCATCAGCGTACTAACAATCCCTTCTTTTGCAAAATGATGGTCTAGGCCCAATAAAGTTTCTGTGCCAATCAACTAGAATAATACAAAAACTGCCATCACTGTTTTAGTCAGTCGTGAAAGCATTTACTGTCTGATATTCCTTTTTGGCAACATGGTGACATTGCAATTTAATAGCAAGGAAGCTAACTCGACAGTAATACATCTATGAGTATACTGGAGAAATCAGTTATGACTAGGTAGATTAGGTATGAAATTAATTTGAGGGCAATATGAGAATCATTGATTCGGTTTTGTGGTGTATCCACAGCTATGTTGTCATCAGAAAAGCTCCAATCCTTGTATCCTGTTTTCATTTCCTTATCCCTGTCCTGTTGGTATCTTCCTCCACTACATTGACCCAAGTACCACCAATAGACATCCAAAAGGATGTTCATCATTCTTCTAAATAATGTCTAAGAATATCTTTCATGACATCCTCCTGATACTTAAAATTTGTCTCAGTCGAAATTGCGTTTCTGTCCTTTGGATGTCCAGAGGTGGGTTCTGGGTTGATGTATCCTATTGGAAATCGTCACCTATATGAATGATGTTGCTTCAGGCCGATGTTATGTCCAACCGTTGGTTTTTCCGCCGCCAAACCAAAGACCAACACCGAATGACCTCGTCTCCCCCCAAGTGGGTGGTGGACAACACTGCCTGCAACAGCCCCAGCGCTGAAAAAAAAGAGAGGGAGAGGTGTATACCCTCTCTGCCCAGGATTGAACTCACGGCCTCCAGCCCGACGGCTGGGCACGTGCCTCCTCTGTCGCCGGTCAAAAACCTCGGAGTGCCTTCTCTGGTGTTGCAGACGGCTGACAGCTTGGATAACATAGCGCCACATATTCCCAGGTGTGATTGTTATTACTTACTTCTTTTGTATTTGTTTATCATGACGCAGGGTGTTTCAAACATGATGTAATCCTAAAAATGCATGACGCCACGTAAATAATATATATATATATATATATATATATATATATATATATATATATTTGAAAAGTAAAATTATTTAACTTTGTTGCTGTTGAAAAACAATGTTGCTCAACTTTTTCTAACATTGGCTCATGAAATCCTTGACTTTTTTAGGTACGTTGGGAATTTATAACTTTAACGTTACGGAGTAGTGATTTGTTTCACTTGTGAGGTTTAATGTTTTCAATAATTAGGAATGATGCTTCTCTGAGATTATTAGCGAGTTTTCTTTATTTTCGTTCCTTCTGCTTGACATTCTATTTTTGTTTTCTTTCTCTCCTGTATTTACAAAATTTTCTCTCGATAATAGATTCAGGTTTGTTGTGAATTAACGAATGTTTAGCCTGATTTTTCCGTTACGTTAATAAAGTTAAACAACAGACTAGCTTACTCTGAAAAACATTAGCTTCAATTTTCCTGCTTCATTTTTATGTAATTATTTTATCTTATATGAGTCATGTCTTTTCCTAAAAGTTTTATATTTATTCATTGTGATTTATAATAACGTAGAGCTGACGGAACGCGGAGAATATATTGAAGAAAATTACTTCAATTCCGAAAGTGCTATCTTTATTATTAGAAGCATCCTTCTATTTAAATGATAGTAATAACGAATTAAGTTTTTAATTACGTCTTTTAACAACAGTTCAATTCTAAGCAAATATGCATCATAATATGCATGATTCTTATTTAAGCATTCATCAAGTAAGCGTCATTCTTTAAATGCCCTGTCAATGAAAATATTAATAATTACTGTTTCTTTTTCTGATTCATGAAGAAAATTTCTATATGGTAATTTTATTTATCAACAGTATACTTTACCATTATATGATTGTTAACTTTGTAACATCGAGTGAGTTTACTGATAATGAATTTAAGTAAAATTAAAAAATTATGGTTTTTAGTTTTTATTGTTTAAAATGTATATTTATTTTATTTACATAGTTTACATGATCTCTTTCTAGTGGCTTTGATCGAAAACTACTTCTTGGTTTTTATTGATATTCCTCCATTATTTTTATGTGTGATAAAAAGTAAACATACGAGCAAATTTCAATATTTTTTTTTATCTTGAAGCGAAACAAAGAAAAAGTCTTTTTTACTCTAAAAGATTCTTAAAAATGGTACATTCATGCTTTAAAAAGTTATAGAATATATACTCGAGATGAAACAGTATGTTGACATTTCTAATTTTATGTGTCGTTCTTGTGAATCGAATTAGAATTTTAGCTAAGCTCGGTTTTTTGATATAATTTTTCTTCTTTTCCATAGTGTGTGTAAAAACAGTATCGTGTTTAGTGATTTTATTGTACCGGTTATTCAGTAAAAGATTTGAACAAAACAGGAATTCTGGTAAATTACCGGGAATTCTTCAACCCGTGAATATAAAATAAAAATTAATGAAAATAAACCATTTTATTTTATTCTTGCATGTTGTGTCATAAGTAAATGAAAATAAATTATATCTTGAACATAACTAACAAATAGAATTTAGCACTTTTATAAAATAATTAAAGCAATGCTTATACATGAATATCTTTTCATCATAAAAATTATAAGAAATTTAATTAATTATGTTATCAAGG
Organism: Nephila pilipes; assembly: GCA_019974015.1. NCBI lineage: Eukaryota > Metazoa > Arthropoda > Arachnida > Araneae > Nephilidae > Nephila > Nephila pilipes. The sequence goes on along the minus strand of BMAW01038513.1, from coordinate 44,820 downwards.
TGGTTTTAAGGATAAGTGCTTAAAAAAACATACTCTTTAGTTTCCTATTTGTGTTCTAATTTTTACACAAAATTATCTCTTCGAAAAGGAAAAGGTCTTTCAGGCTTCACGCTAGTTGCTTTGGTAATTATTAACCTTTCAAGAGTTTTACTTTTTTTTGTGTAAAGTTATTCCTAAAACGATCTATTTAAGCACAACTACCAGTCGCTTTAAGATTTCTCTTATCATCAACAAATATTTTCGAAAATACTGAACTCTTCCATTCCTTCCCCCTTTTAAGACGCAGAAAGGCGACAATAGTCCCATGGAAAGGACTTTTTTATTACCGAGTTCGGTGTCTTTGTCTGTAAGTGGAGATTGGATGAATGTTCGTTCACTGCGGTTGCGTTGCTTTGAGGGAATCTTGTGTGATGGAGTGATGTTCCTGAATGACTGATAAAAGTTTCTGTCAACGTTCATTATGCACCACAGTTATCAATCAAGATGCTAAATATTTAAAGAGGAGAAGGAATTTTGGAAAATACATGCAAAATGAACTTCACGGGCCCCCATGAAGGAACGAAAATACCTTTGGTCCCTTTTCGGTGAATTCTATACAGAATTATACGTTTGTCAATTCTTAATGAATCTCGAGTCGGATGGAATTATATGTCCATAACTCTTAAAGGGTTAAATAATCGTCACCATTTGAATACATTTCTTCCGTATGTTTTCCTGTTGCTGTTGTTTTGATCATTATTTTTTTCTTTCATGTATAGCATAATTACAGATATTGAAGGAATTTGTGTTTGCTGAATTTTTATAAAAATCAATTATCTATGTGCTGACCAGGTTTATTATAGAAAGTGTATCGTTTTCATTGCTCGAAGTTGTATTTGAGTGTAATATAATTTATTTTATTAAAAATTCAATAATCCGTCCATTTTCCGAGATCAGAATTGAAGAGATATTGCAAAAAATCTGAATAAGCAGTTCGTCTTTCTGTTATGATATATCAAAGCCTCCTAAAGATCATTTCTCCCAGCTGATAAGTACAAAGAGTGCTTCATAATTATGTAAGTAATTTACTGAATTACCGTTTAAAACGATGAAGAAATAACAATTTGAGGATAAAATTCGCAAAGTACCAAATGGCCAATAACCCGGAATTGCAGTCTTTAACTTTATTAAGATGTTGATTTTTTTTAATCAACATCGATTTTTGTATTCTGATATAAACTATAATTGCCTGTCAATGCAGAACAACCAAAAATGATTGATGAATAGATGTAATAAGAGGGTCGTTCAATAAGTCCTTAGAAATTCCAAGAGATGGAGCTTATAGCATCGAAATTGGAGTGTTTTAGTAAGCACCATGATTCACAAGATAACAGTCTCAGTTACTCGTATTCGTGATCATGACGCTTTTCGTACATCAATAATTCTTCGTTACAGATTTTTCTGCCAATGAGACCGCCTAAGCCCTTTTTGGAGCAAATTCGCCGGAAGCAAACCATTGTTTTGAGTGTTCCTTGGATTTTGGTGTATAAACACTGATTCTAGGTCTCACCGACGGTGATAAATAAATTTGGCAGCAAATGACTACCAAATCAAAACTAACTTATGAATCAATGTCAAATTTGTTTCGTCTCCTTTTAAGAGAGGGCAACACCCAATGATAACAATTCACCTTAATGATGCCATCTGTATTCAAATACAAGTACTTTTTGAACCACCCTCATAATTATGAGTTATTTTACCCATAAATTGTTAGGTCGCTGTTGCCCAGTGGTCACGGTTTTTGATTCGTGGCAGTTGGTTTTCATTCAGTCGCGGGTTCAAACTTTGGCCACTAAAGCTCCCCACCCCATGTAGCCTGGTCTGATGCACCTTAAATCTGTCGGGTCCCAAAGTCCTCCCATTGGCGTGGTGTGGAAGTTAGGAGAGGGGGTGCCAGCTCAGGTGTCATCCTCGTCACTTGACCAAGGCTCAAAATGATGAGGTCCGTTATCAAAAGTCCTCGTGTTGCTTCTAGTGCAATGTTAATTTTAACTAAACTACCCATAAATTGTTTGAACTTCCAAAAGGATATCAGTTGGAAATAAGTAAAAGATCTTAGAGAAAATGCATTGTACTAGGGAATATGAAGAAAAACAGACCGATACCTGCGGTAAAAGCACTATTATATAATCTTATGTACCCTAGTAACAAAAGCTAAGCACATACTTTGCGAAATTAATATCTGAAATTGTGTAAAAATAAATCTTAGACAATAATTTTACTGAATTATTATAATAGATGCTTTTTAAGTAAAAATAAAAACCTTCTCCAAATTAGAATGTCAACCTTACCATGATATTTAGGATAAATGGAGCATGAAATTGTAGAAACAAAAATGTATGCAAGTGGCAATAATACCTTGCTGTTAATTTCGTCGTAAATTAACATTAGATTGTTGACACAAATACAATTTGCAAAAATGTTTGCCAGGATGCTACTCTGAAAATTACTTTTTTACCTTTCTTTAACATTTTCTTCATTAACACTTCCTCTTTAGTTAGATTCAATTAGTTTACGTTTGATATTTATTTCGTGAAATTTTGATTTATTAATCCTTGTACAAAATTATGTATATGAATGTATGTATTGTATACTTTTTTATACAATTTGTATAACAATGTTTCCATGTTCTATGCTCTAAGAATTGTTTTTTCATCCTCCTTTAAAAATAATATTTTAAACATTCTCTTGCAAGTTGAATTCAACTGGCATTTTGATTCATTAACAATAATACAAATACACATGCACGAATCGTCATTCAATACGTTTTTAGAAATTCTTAGTGATGGTGTTCGTAGCATCAGAAATGGTTTGTTTTTAGTAAGCACCATAACTAACTAGACAACTGTCTGAGACTCAGTTACTCGTATTCGTCATCATGACGCCTTTCGCATTTCAAAACTTCTTCGTCATAACTTTTCTGGCCGATGAGACCATCTTCGCCATTTTTTGAAAAAGGTTCATCAGAAGCAACCCATTATTTTGATCATTGCTTAATTTCCAGTGCATAATCAGGAATCTAGGTCTCACCGACGGTGACAACTTGACACGAAAGGACGTCGATAACTCGGCGCGGCATCAGTAAAATTTTGATTTGACAGCAAATAAGTACCAAATCTGAACTAACAGACGAATCAATGTCAAATTTGTTCCGGTTCCATTTGACAGATGGCAGCACCTAATTGTAATAACAATTTATCTTAATGATGCTATCTGTCTTTAAATTCAGATACTTTTTGAACCCTCCTCGTACTATGTACTTTTTGCATTTGAAAAAGTTATAACAGAAAGTCAGACGTTCTCCTCTCTTAAGTATCCCTTTGGGCTAATTTATAACATTAATTTCAGAACATCATTTATGTATTCTAGCATCTATATATATATATATATGTGTGTGTGTGTGTGTGTGTGTGTGTTTGTGTGTGTGTGTGTGTGTTAACGATAGTGTATTGCACACGATATTGGTGCCAGAAAGTTAAGCGATCGTCGGTTCGCTGTATTGGATTTGGATCCATTTTATATAACTCGTACCCTATTTCCTGTTATCGAGAAAAGTAAATTACTACAATTGTACCTAATTAGAAACCTGTTTGTTGTTATCGATAAGTACATTACTACAATTGTACCTAACTCGCATCCTGTTTGTTGTTATCAAGATAGGTTCACTATTGCAAACATAATCATGAGTTAGTTATCGCTTTACATTCATAATAATATTTGATTTATTTGATTAGTGTAAGAAATAACACAATACAGGTAATTATTTCTGATTGTTTTATTGATTGATTACGTAGTGAGTTTTGTCCGATCATATCCAAAATATCAAAGTGGAAGGGGGGGGGTCACAAAGTGAAAAAAAATTCAATTAAATACCATTGAGATTTTTAGGATTTAATAATGAATGAAATGGGAATAATAATGTTGAAATTTATAAAAAGTAACTTATTAAATTTCCAGTAAAACTCAATAGAATATGTATATAATTCTGATCTAATATTATATCTGACTCTTCGAAGACATTTCTTTCGACCAGTGATGAGCATAGGTTGGCTGAGTGAATTTATTTCTGCCAGCAACATATTTGTTATTAACAAAGGTTGTGGACCTACTTTTCGTGCAACTCAGGATTTGTGATTGCAGAGTTGGTGGCGAGAAAAATGTTCTTCTTCAATGTTCTAATTTTGTCAGTGAAAGAAAGACCCTAATGTGGGCACTTAAAAGACATTAATATTAATTGGTCGCCAGATGTTCATCAGCTTGTTTCCAACTGAAGTGCCTTTGACTATTTTTGTAAAGGCATTGTACGTTAAATTACAATTTTGTAACCTTTCATAACTCTTAAATGTTCTTAACTTTTGTTTATTACTTTTGTACTTTGTTTCCATAATTATTTCTGTAAGCCCTGTGTGATACTTTGCGGTACACTGAAATTTGATGTGTTTTTAATTTTTTAAAAAAAACATAAATATAATTCCCAGATTCTGAGAAAAGGCATTAAACAAGTTTAATTTTTCAATACTTTACATTCAAAAAACAAAAGAATTTTAAGCAAGAATATGAAAATCGAAAATGTATCAATACATTAACTTTCTTGTATTTGCTAATTTGTAGCATAAACGACGTAGATGATTAAACAGTTTCAAAGCATTTTCCTCTTTGACGGAAAAGTATCTCTACATTTTAAACGACTTCGTACCGTGTCTATTGTGTAAAGAGAGAATTCGTAAAACTGGAATAAAGAATGCTGAAATGGTGATTAAAATCTTAATTCCATTTCAAACTATAACCCTTCTTAAAATAATAAGTGCTGAATTTTAACTGCAATTTTTCACTTTCAACTCATCATGCCATTTACTATAACCTGTAAACTTAAATGTGCTTTTTATATACCGTGTTAAATGTTTAAAACGAATATTTGTAGGTAAACCATCTAAAAAGTGAATGTGTTTTAAAAACTTTGCAACATAATGTAAATAAACTTACTACTTGTTGTTGGCAACAATCCAAGATGTTACATTATTCGTCATAAAAATTGTAGTAAAGAGATTTACACCTTCACAACACACGCCGAGAATTTCATTCAATAACAAGGGATGAAATAAGTCTCAATGTAAAAACGAATTGCATGAATAAAACGTTACATTACTAAATTGGCTTTTGCTTGAATAAAGAACAAGAATTTTCTAACGTGTATTCACTTTATAGAGTGCCTGTAGGCTCCATTTGATTAATATTCAAAATAAATATTCGGGAGGGGCTTCAGGGGATCAAAAATAAGAACTCTATTGTGTTGTGGTTCTTTCTTAGCTTGAGAAGAGTATCAAAAGTAAGCGTCTGCTTGAGGGAGAACAGAAAACGAAAAATTTATAAAATAACATAATTTACTGTATTAAGTTGTGAAATAACATATGACACTCGGCTGTTGGTGATTTTCTCTTCACTAACCTCGTAGACTTCCTTTGAATTGCATAAAATTACAATTTTTTCCAACCCAAGTTTAGTTTAGTTTGTATTAACGTCGCACTAGAAGCAACTCGAGGGCTATTGGCGAGGGACCTCGTAATTTTGAACCTCGGTCAAGTGACGAGGACGACACCTGATATGGCACCCCCTCTCCTAAATTCCACACCACGCCAACAGGGGGACTTTAGACCCCTACAAATTCAACGTGCATCGGCCCCGGCTACACGGTGGGTGTTTAGCGGCCCAGAATTGAACCCGCGACTGATCGAAAACCGCCGGCCACGAATCCGAAATCATGACCACTAGGCTACCGCGTTCACCTTCCCAACCCAAATAAAATTTTATTAGGTAAATTAGATGTAAATTGAAGTGGATTAGAGATATAATGGTATATAAACGAAATAAAATTGGAGGGAGATAGAGGAAAACAACTTGCTGATAGATATTTATACTTTGGATTGAAATAACTTGTGACGTTGGGCTATTCGCGGTTTCTCTTCGCTAACCTTGGGGACTTTTAATTAAGATTGATTGTTTTTGCTAAACAACAAGTAGAAATGAAGTGAAGCAAGAGAGTTAGGAAATATATAAACTCAGACTGAGAGTCTCGATAGTGAGGTTGAAGGAGGAGGTTGGAATAGAGGTTGAGTGATTCGAGAAGTTGAGATTGGGTTATTCCTGTGTTCAACAATTGTTCCAGAGTCTGAGTTGCAGTCGAGGAAGGCTTAGTGGTAAAAGTCAGTTAGATTATTCCTGGTAGATTGAGTTAAGACAGTAAGGCCCTTGTCCGGGAGAGCATTTATAATTGTCTTTGCATTAGCAAGCAGCTAATAAATTGTATATTTATTGTTCTAACGTCTCTTTGATCGACTTATTGATTCTTAGTGTTTAAACATTGAGTTTAGCTATGGCACAAGAGGCAACCCGGAATGGGCAGCCGTTACAGACTTAGATGTGTGAATTGAAGAGAACTTTAGTTAAAGTATTCGCTCCTAAGTTACTGTTTGTGTGAAATTGTTGAAATCTGAAAGCGTGGATTGTTAAGGGGACTTAGTACCTTTGCACCTTCGAAAATTCGATTTTTCAAATTTATTTTCAAAAAAAAAATAGTGTAGAATGTTAGAACATTTAAAAGCAAGCCGTGCCGGAATTCGACAATTTCCCTCAGGATTAAAAAAAAAGTTTTGCACGTGGAATTTCAAAATTTCACGTGAGTGTTTTACATATAGACCTTTATTCTGTGAACTTCAGTTTTGTAAATAGGAGGATCAGATTTTATTTTATAGTATGATAGATGAAATTTGGAATTAGTAAATTTTTTTAAGACTTTTTACTTTAATTCTTCGGTTTTTTTAAATGTGAGATAAATGTTAAATTTGATGTTTACAGAATAAGAACATTACTTAACTTTAATTTGGTATAAGAATGATGGTTTTACAGTACAGCTTATAAATGTTATGTTGTGAATAACAAAAGGTAAGCTAATGTACGTTTTAAATTTTTGTATGCATATTTCATGTTTTTTAAAAAGATATATTAATTTAATAGCAAAACTTTATTCAGTACTTTACACTTTATTATACAAACTGGCAAAGATTCATGTTGAAATGAGCAAAATTTATTAATTTAAGATTATTCCAAAAAATGTGCCAAAATGTACAATTTTTTTTATTTTGAAAGGTGCTAAGTCCCCTAGTGTTTCATATTTATATGATAATTTGGGATTGCTGAATTTGGTTGTAATTCGAGAGGGAGGGAGATAAATTAGCTTTTCTTCTGTGATTATCAATAAAATAACCATAACCTTAACCTTATTCTTACGCGTCTTTAATAGGAGTTCAGTGGCTATTGTTTAATATATTCAATTAAGGCTCCCGTCTACCCGCCATTTTGATTTCGCGGACGTAATGTTAATCTAATGGAATTACGACTTTAATTCTCACATCTTTACTATTCGACCTATTTGAATACAATAAATTGCATCTGAAAGAGCAAAAAATAATGAATGCTTCTGTGGAATTACTTTTTCCCTCCGAATTTTACAATTATTTAAAATTATTTTTTAAAGACCAGAAAACAAGTAAACGAATCACTAAATTAGGGATAAAAATATTTTTAAAATTCGAAGGAAAAAAGTAATTCCACAGAAGCATTCCTTATTTCTTGCTCTTTCGAATGCACTTTACTGTATTCAAATAGATCAAATAGTAAAGATGTGAGAATTAAAGTCGAAATTCCATAGGATTAACATTAGGTCCACGAAATCAAAATGGCGGGTAGACGGGAGCCTTAAGATATGATGCCAGAGCACTGTAAAGAAAGACAGTCATTACAAACAAATTTAGCCACCAAAGAAGCTAACTTTTTTAATGATTATTAAATTATTCAATTAATTAATAATAATCAAATTATTGTTATAATTAAAACGAAGAATAAATTGGTAAATTGGATATATTTTAAACTAATTATAATAATTGCTTCCATAAAATGAAAACATGTCACGTGTTTTTCCCACTTCGTTTTGAAAAGAGATCGGTTGACCAATCTATACATTAAGGGGAGTCGGAACCTCCTATACCGATAATGTTAAATTGGCTGTTTTCGATGTACCTTTTCTCAAAATCTATTATAGATACAAGTTTGAAATTTTTTACACAAGTAAAATACATCTGTCTTATAATACTGAAATGAGCTTTTAGCTAATTTTGAATTTTTTATCAATTTACAAAATATTATATCAGACATTGTCAAATTTCACTCTTTTTTAATATAAAAAAATTTGCAAAAAATACATTTTTCATTTTTTTACAAAAAGCTCATTTCAGTATATATTAGGAAACATTATGAACATGTCCTACAAAAATTACACATATATGAACAGTAGTTTCTTAGAAAAGGTACATCGAACATGAAAAATTCACATTTTGAGATAAATGAGTTTTAACGTAAAAGTACTTACCTATCAAAACATTCCTGCCCCATACTCTAAATTATCCACATTTTTTTTAATTTCATCATCCTCTCTTTTCCTTTTGAGCCTTTTTTCCTTTCTAACATCTTTTGTTTTTTGTAAACAAGAATATCGAGCTTTTAACAGCCTCTCTTTGTCGAGACGTTTCATTGCCTGTATCGTATAGTCACCAGGCTCAATGTTCAATTTTCTCAAAATTTGTAGTTTTGATACATTACCTATATTGAACGAAGATACAGCATCATACGTACCTAAAGAGAGGGCTTCTATATGTACAAAAGTTTTCTTTGGTACACGAGACCATATAACGTTATTTACACTTTCATTTGGGTTTTGGGTACAGCCATGCAAACACTTTTTCAATAGTTCTGGATTGGATAAATCCCTAAAAATGGGTCGCATAGCCTCCACAACAGCAACAGGTAAACTGTTTTTATGATGATAGGTTTCCCCAAGCAACTCTGCCTTTCTAAACTTGCACCATGTATCGGCATCTGATGGGCAAAATCCATGCTGAGGTTTTTCATCAGTCGACAGTTTGTGTAAAAATATTGCCCACACGGCTTGTCGCATATCTTTTACACTGGACAAATTTCTTCGAATGGCTAGACCGTAATAGGTTTGTAGACGATCAATTTCTGCCTCTGTCAGCCTGTTTTTACCAGACAAAGGTTTACCGTCTGAAAGCTTTTGACCTCTCATCTTTGCTTTCAAGCGCCGAAGACGTGTCCCCATTCTCTTCATTACATGTCCAAGACATTCTAATTTTGTCACCGAACACTCGTTCCCATACACATTGTTCTCTACAATGGAATCATATGCTTTCGAATCTCCATCCCCCAAGTATCTTGTGTATCGAACATTGTACTTCGATTCAGAACGGCGAAAAATTGATAGAGCACCTGTCACCTCCATTTTGCCACTATAACCAACAAAATTTCTTTTACAGTTTTGAAAATGCTTAGTTTTGTTCGGACAAATACAATGTTTGGATAATATTTCCACATCAATTACTTTACCTGTATCCACACTTGTAACTGTCACTACACCATTCTTCGAAGAAAAGCCTCGTTTCTGCCAGCTACCATCAACCGCAACAGCAATGTCTCTTCCTCCTTCATTTTCTTCAACAGCTTCATGAACTGCTTCTGCCATACTTTCTTCGCAAGTTTCTCTAGCTGCTTGCAGTAAAATATTATTAAATTTTGTAAATTTTGTAGGTGGTGGTGGAAGATTCATAATACCGCAAAACATTACTGCAGATTCAGCCCCTTTCCCTATGCATCGCATTGCATAAACTAACCTATTATTGACTTCAAAATTATTGTCACACTGCTTAGAATTATAAAAAGTATATTTATAATCACAAGAAGGACATTTTATATCAAACTGAACAGCTTCACCACAGTTTTTTTCATGTTGTAACAATCTAATTCCTTGTTTACCACACTTTAAACATTTTACAGCTTCAAAAAGTGCATAGGCTAAAAGATTGATATCCATAATGACATTCCTAAAACCAGAATAAGTATCATTCGAATATGATGTATCCATATTTTTTACCTTCTTTTCACTGGAAGATACATTTATTTCTTCCTTGGAATGATTTGCTACATCACTATTTCCTATAGAAGAGTCATTACTTTCACTCGCATTTTCACATCTGCCTTTGTTAAAATGTCCTTTTCTTTTTTTAAACACTCTTGTCTTTGATCTAGGCATGATAAAATCGCTTGAAAACAACAATTTAAAATAATTAAGCTATGTGTTTTGATACAAACACTAACTAAAAAGAACAACAATATTTGTAATAATTCAGTTATATGTTTTGAAACAAACACTAACTAAAATGAACAAGCTCGTAGTAGTCGAACTAAAACGTGCTTATGCAAGTATAAACAAATATCTATCAGTCACAGATACAGTGAAACTTCTTAACAGCAAATACAAATAAAAGAAAGGCTCATTTATAACGAAAGTTTAAAAAAATTCATTTAGAGTAGCACATAGTACTATCGTCCAAAAATGAAGTGCGTTGTTTACATTTTTTGGCCCTTTAAATGGGCGTGGCCCCGTTTCAATGCTTATTTAAAACTAAGTTTTTGAAGCTTCTAATTATCGTAGAGATAAAAATAAGGTATCTTTAGAAAGGTGAAAAGCTATACAATTTGGAAATAAAAAAATCTCAAATCATGATTTTTTGAAAAATTTGACGTTCCGACACCCCTTAATAAAAACAATATCCCCTTTGGTGGCTAATAACTAAGTCGATACAAGTTTCTGTCTTTCATTACTCACTCTTTGGCCATATCTTAGTAAAGATATCAATAATAAACACTGCCTTTCAGTTCTTACTTAGGATCAACTTATAAAGTCTTTGCTTTCCATTTCACTTGAGTGATTAGATCACTTTTCATACAGCTGCTTCTTATTTTAATACATCTAGTATAAAATCCATTTCACGAAACTAATAGAAGTGTTTCAATCCAAATTACTAAACTCTGTCAGCGAGTCGTTATCCTCTACCTCCCCTTCCCTTTCCCTTAAATCTTTTTTATTTACATAAGAGAGTAATGCGAATAAGTCTGTAGAAATTCCAAGAGATGGCTCTTGTAGTATAGAAAACGGCTTCCTTTTAGTAAGCTTCACGACGCACTTGACAGCTGTCTAAGTCTCAGTGACTCGTATTTATGGTCGGAACTTTTTTCACACCTCAAACATTCTTTGTCATAACTTTTTCTCCCAATGAGACCAACTTTGCCTCGGAACAGAGTTACCGGAAGCAACCTATTGTTTTGATTTTTGTTTGAATTCCGGTGCGTAATGATGAATCCTAGTCTAACCGACGGTGTCAACTCGACGCGGCAGCAATCAAATTTTATTTGGTTGCAAATGATTTCCAATTCAAACCTGACTTTTGAAACAATGTCACATTTCTTTCGGCTTCGTTTTTCAGATGACAATACCCAACGGTAACAAGAACTTACCTTAACAACGAAATTTGTCTTCAAGTAGAAGGACTTCTTGAATCACCCTCGTATTATTTTTTATTTAGCCCTTCATATCGTTTCTATCTTCGTCTAATTTACGTAGTCACGTTTCATTTGGGAAGAAATTAAAATTTTATGCAAATCAAATTGATATAAAGTCCCCTAGGCTAGTGAAGAGAAAAATCGTATATAGAGCAACCTCACACATTTAAATTGCTAGCTACACATGAATCTAGCCTCCATGTGTCACTATTGATATAAGCGATTGTACTACTACAAGTGATCTCGATTCAGTTAATTATTTTTGTGAAATCAGTTTTGTGGTAATCTTCCAATTCATCATCTCTTCTCTCGACTACTCAAAGAGAAATCACTAATTGAAAAACTTTAAGAGCTTTTTCGCTTATGTTACACATTTGTATAAAATATCGGGAAGTGAAATTATATATAGTCCCGCTGAAAAAATAGAACAGAGTGAAATTGTTCTAAATGGCATAAAAAACGTTCGAGCAATTTATAAGCTCTTTTACACTTTTATACACATATATTTGGAAATTTTTTTGAAAATTTGCTAGATTGAATACATGATAGTTGTTAGAGATTGATCATATTTATTTTACATTTGTAAACTTCGTAATAAATGTTAAAGTACATTAAATGATAGAATGCATTTATTGCTAAATATGGAGATTTTTCTTTTTAATGCATATGGAAATAATACGAAATGTAACAAAACAGTTCTTTGCATAAACTTACAAAGAGTACGTATATTAATTTAGATACCATCGGTATCTTTAAAATTAAAGAATATTACAAATAATTGGAAGAATACCTGTAAAAGTTACCTAGTGTTATAATTTGTCACTGAGTTGCTTAAATAGTTTTTACATTTTTTTTTATATCAGCTCGACATATGTATCGATAAATTAAATCAGAATATCAAAAAAATTATTTTCTGACAAAATTTGAAACTTTCTTATTCAATAATAAACTTTCGTATGAGACGATCATATTTATTCTTTTTATCATTTTTTTGCTTATTATCTTGTTTATTTTTGCTATATTTATTATTTCGAATACAAAATATCTCAAAGAACTTAGATTACATTTCCTAAGAAATAACGAGTTTCCCTTCATGGATTTCCATCATTTTCTATACTGAGGGATAAGAATTTCATTTCTTGTTGGGTTATTAATATAGGGTAAGTTGTGGAAAACTAACACTTATACTGCGCTACTAGCATTGAATAATAAGATTCGCATACAATGTATTGATTATATGTCTAATATATAGATGATATATCATATATTTCTTGTGGGTATCAACAAATGAATATACTTACTCATAATGGGCCTGAGCCTTTTTCTCTTCCTCAGAACACAAAGCCAATTTAATGAGATTCTTATATAAAAACGAAAGTAGCAAGCTTTTCGAATGAAAACATAATTCATATCGAACAGTTCCTACTAATAAGGTGTTTACTTTTTGCCCATTGTTCGGTTGCTTGTTTGTTTTAGATTCCTCTTGTTTTCGTTTCTTTCCTGCAAGAATTATATGTATTGTATTTAAATATTAATTGCAGTCAGGTAAATAATTATTATTATTTATAATTACGTAAATGTTTATATTTGTATGTTGGATGTAAAGAACACTAAAGTTGTGATTAATAATACGGCTTGTATATTGTTGTAACGTTAAATGATACAAGATTTTATATACATCCTTTGACAATAAAGTTCGGTGAATAGTCCTGTAACATTAACGTAAATGAAATATTAACGAAAGTTACCTTACTGATCTTCGAAATAGTCACCTCCCATAAATATGCACCACTCAGATCTGCTATACATGTCCCGGAAATTTTGCAAGAAGTCTTCTTTTGGGATGAAGTTCAAAAGACTCGTCACGTTTCGTTGGATGTCAGGAATATCGTCAAATCTCTTTCCTTTCAAAGCGAATTTGAGTCGTGGGAATAAGAAAAAAGTCTGGAGGATTGAGATCTGGTAAATATGGTGGATGTTCAATTTGCACTACCACTTTTTTTGCCAGAAACTGTTTGAAGATATTGGCTGTCTGAGCATTGTTCTGAACAAAAAAAAAACCCATGAACCTTGTGCTTACGGGGGTCGTATCCTGCGTAGACGTTTCGTGAAACGAGTCAAAATTTCAATGTACCTTGCAGCATTCATTGTCGTTCCCTGAGGTAGAAATTCCTTCTGAATAATGCCTCGACTATAAAAAAAAAAGTGATGAGTTTCATTTTGAATTTTCGTCACTGATGGAGGTCGCCGGTCTTCCGCCATGGGGGTGTCGAAAACACTTTCCCCGCCTTCTCGAAGTGGGCGTACATACACTTCATGGACAGTGCTTGAACTTCATAAACACGTACTAGCATCGCATGATTTCGTTCGGTTTCTTGCCAAGATTAAAACAAAATTTTAAATTGATCTTTTGAGCGTTCATTTTGCTGTTCTCCGTTAAGAACCAACGCACTAAACAAGCACTTTGTAAAACAAGTCTTACACGGAACACAAATGATGCTCAACTGAACAACGGCGGGGGCAGATGGTCAACACTTGCCGCTACGAAGGTGCAGCTTTTTGTTTTGCCACTGTTGCCAGATCGACCGTTCTGACTTCATTCATCGACCTTTATTTCCAGAGGTTGTATATCTGCTTTCATCAATATTATTCAAAAGGCACTGCGCACTTTTATAATAAATGGTCATGTACTTTTCAGTCAGATAAGTTCAGAAATGCATTTTGAAAATGAATATATTTTTCTGAATATTTATAATTGCATATTTTCCATCAGATATATTTTGGAAGGTAGAACGAAATTTTTAAAAAATTTCCTTTTCGTTTGGAATTTAAGAATATTTTATCTGAACATCAATTTATTTTTAACGTACATTTTTTTGTCCGATATGTTTAGAAATTCATTTTGAAAAAATTAAAAAATTTTATGAATATTTATATTTACGATATTATGGTACATTTTTAATGAATGTAATTAGGTTTCTCGTCTACCAGCTTTTTATGACTTCGTGGACATAATATTAATTCTATGGAATTTCTACTACCGTCCTCCAATCCATGCTATTTCATCTATTTATATACAAAAAAAGTGCAATAAAACAGTGAAGGTTTCCGCGGAATTATAATTTTCTTGTGATTCTCAAAAATATTTTCACCCCAGTTTCAAGGGTTTGCTGGTCGCAGTGGCCTAGTAGTCATGGCCGCTGACTCAGGGCTGGTGGTTTTTGATGAGTCGTGGGTCCGAGCTCTCATTTCTCTTATACCCACCGTGCAGTTGGGGTTGATGCACATTAAATCTGTCTAGGTTCAAAGTCCTCCCGTTAGTTTGGTGTGGAAATTTTGAGAGGGAGGCGTCAGTTCAGTTCAGTTGTCATTCTCATAGTTGATTGAGGTTCAAAATTATGAGGTCCGTCGCCAATAGCCCTCTTGTTGCTTCTAGAATGACAAACAATTACAATCTCTCATCCCTTCCCTTAGTCTTGGTAGTGGCCGCGGTAGAGTAGTGGTCATGGTTTCGGATTCGTGACTAGCGGTTTTCGTTCAATCGCGGGTTCGATCCTTGGCCGCTAAAGACCCGCCGTGTTGCCGGGGCTGATGCACGTTAAATCTGTCGGGGCCCAAAGTCCTCCCGTTGGCGTGGTGTGGAAGTTAGGAGAGGGGGGTGCCATTTCAGGTATCGTCCTCGTCACTTGACTGAGGTACAAAATTTCCAGGTCCGTCGTCAATGGCCCTCGTGTTGCTTCTAGTGCGACGTGAATAAAAACTAAACTAGAACTAAATAAAAAAAAAACTAGTCTTGGACTTCGATGTAACGAACATTCAATAATTTTAAAAAAAAGGGCGATTTTTAAACTTTTGCAATTGGGGCACTACATTTTTTGTTATTGAACAAAAGGATGGCTTCAAAAATTCCCTACGTGTGGCTTCTCAGTGCGACGTTAATAAATAATCACAATTCGTGAGTAAAAACTGTATTTTTTTAAATTTAAAATTTTAATTAATTCTTCCCTTAGAGCATTTTGATCAAAAAAATGAAAGTTGCATATACTCGAGTCGTAACAAATTATCATTGTGTGTGTGTGTGAGTGGTAAAGAGCTGGAGTAATGATCAGCCAAAAAATCCTACCAGTTTATTTAGTCTCTGAATAAGCAATATCGAAATAAATGAAATATATGGAACGGATAACTCTTTAATCGCATCATTAATTAATATTACAATGAAGAATTCTACTTATCTTAGTAACACTGATCAGTGGGTTTGCGCTTACAGGACCCAATTCTAGTGGACTTCTTCTGATGGTATCTGAGTCAGGTACTCACTTAATATATCGCCTCACAGTTTCTCAAACCATTATAGTGTTCCTAGGAATTCCTCTCATTCCTCTATCTTCTTCCGAATCCTTTTCATTGCGCTTCTTATATGGTAAGGCTCATTTACATGTATCACGGCTGTTTCATAAGACAAGGTTCTCATATAAAACATAGTAGTAATGCAGAGGTTAGTCAGCGGTTAAAGAGCCCGTTTTTGATTGATTGATTGTTCATTAAAGTCGCACTGAGAAGCAACACGAAGGCTATTGGCGACGAACCTCGCAATTTTGAGCCTCGAATAAGTAACGAGGACGGCAGCGGAGCTAGAGCCTCTCTCTCCAAACTTCCACACCATAGCAAAGAGAAGACTTGAAATCTCGACGAGATTTACGGTTCATCACCGCTGCTACATGGCGGATCTTCAGAGACACGAGAGCTTGAATCCACGACTCGACGAAAACAACGGCGGCCGGAATTCCGTGACTATGACCACTTGGCTACTGCAGCTTAAAGAGCCCTTTATGCAATAATTGCCGGACAGTGTTTTTATAAATCGAAAAAAAGCTCAATAAAAATTCCTTAAGGGGTATAATTTACAATTTTTTTTTACTACCTGTCTTCCTGTTCTTAATTTTACTTTTCGCGTTACAATTTGCCGTTTCCGAGTAAGAGAAGAATTTGCGGTTGAGATGTATGCGACATGTCTATGATAATTATGGACGTTTTGAGCAAATTAAATTCTGCAATATGACTGCCTAACCACATATACTGCGTTTAAATTCAAACGGGATAGTTACTCAAATAAATACTAATTCAAAATGCAATGTTGATTTCGCTTACGACCCCCTGCACGTTATTTTAATCACTTTTTTCGGGAACTGGTTAAGGTAATATGTGCAGAAGCGTGCGAGTCAGAATAAAATTCATAATTTGCGTACAACGACCCTTTACGTGTTCCGGAAACCAGGTTACGGTATCAAATGGTCAGTATAATAAGTTTAGGTTTCCATGGGGTTTTTTCATTGAAAGAAAGACACAAAGAAAATTCGCTCGAGTAATAGAGATTAAAGTGACAGTAAGCCTCCCGAACACAATTTTTTGTCAAATCATCAATTTTTTTTTATTTTGATTTCATAATAAGATTCAATCTTTTATCTTCAAAAAATCGAAACAGATTTCGTTTCTACCTTATTTGGAAGCTGAGTTATAGATGACTTAATAGTTGTATCAACTGATCATGAATTTCTCTCACAGGAAAGGATCTAAAAACGAATTTTTACCCTCTATTTTTCATGATAGTAAAACACAGCATCTCCAAATGTTATGCATCAAAAAATGAACCTGAAATCTCTCTCTCTCTCTCTCTGTATATATATATATATATATATATATATATATAAGCGAAATACCACTGACTGACTAATCACGAGATCTCTAAGACTATTCAACCGATTGACTCGAAATTTAGCATAGTTACACATTTTGCGATGTAGACGCTCACTAAGAACGGATTTTACGGAAGTCTTATCCAAAATGTCATTTTCGCCCGTTACTCTAATCTTATCCATCAGTTGTGTAATTTTTGGCGACTTGATCGCCAAAAATGATATGACCGACGCCAAACGGAATATATATTTTTTTATATGTATTCTTGTATTATCACCAATTAAGTTAACTTGGTGAGATTTGAGTGTGCGAAATGGAAAAATACCAAATAATTTAATATCGAAGCGCTGGTGGAGGATTGGCAAGATTTTGGCGAAGGGGCTCTTTATGTGAAATTTTGTGCGTGTCGAAAATAGGAAAAGTACATATTTAGCGATAGAAATAAATGAGTTTGGAGTCCCATGGTTGGTGAAAGCGTAAGTTAATTACAAAAACTAGCGGGATTTCGAAAAATACTAAAATGGCCGCTTTTTACGGAGTAGCGTACTCGCAAGACAATCTATATTAGCGAAATACCGTTGAGTAGCTCTGGATAACCACTATTACAGACAATCAGTTTCTTAAAATTTTAAATGTAGATTATCATTATCGTATAAAAATTGAAAATTTTCTTGATATTTTACGTATAGGTTCCAAAATATAATATTATCGTCTTCCCAGCGAAGCGGACGGGTATCAGCTAGTGTTATATAAATGTTTATCAAACACTGATCCATAGAATAGACCATTCTCTCTTGAAATTTTATACTCAGTATAAGTTTTTTTTTAATATTGTAATAAAGGGAACATAACAACGACTTTTAAAAAAAAAAGTTCAGAGTTCAGAACTTGAATTGCCACAGCTTCCTAGATAATGACTCTGTTATCAAAATAATCGCCTGTTCCATAGATCAAGTTACATTCCATCTACAAAATGTCAGTATATTTATTTTCTTCTGAGTTACCCCGTTTTGCGGAAAGTTAAAATTTTTGCTTATATATGTATAAAATGCCCTTTTGACAGCAAAAATATACGATAACAAAACTTTTTTTTGGTGTTTTTCTAATTTTTAAGTTCCATAAGGCCTTAAAATATGCATGAGTATGCATGCATAAGTTACGTTGATTCCAAATATTTTCTTCTAAGATGTAGTGATACTTTTATGTACTTTCATGCATATTCTGAACTTGCGTAGATGATATGAGTATCCGATAAAGTATATCGTTATTCTAACAAATGCAAAATTTAATTCGAACATTAAATGTTAATGTAATTGAATAATCTAGCATTGATAAAAAAAACCAATTCAGCCCCAACGAATTCAATACAATGTTAGTTAAAACAAGTTGTATCAAGCTATTGTAATCACATGCGTATGCATGCTTTACTACTACTTGAAAACCTTCTTCTGGGCTTCGAAAACATGTTAGCGTTCAGAACAGTGTAAGTACACAGATGTAATGCTGTACAATCTTGATATATAGCCCGCTAGGAAACAAGAAATACTTTACTTAAATGAAACATGACTAAAGATCAACACTGAGTGAAATTGCTGCCAAAACTATGTTATTATCTTTCGGCGGCAAATATTTAATAAATACCCCGTAGAGAGAGAGAGAGAGGGGTGACCTTGGTGTTCTGGCGGCGTTTCGAGCCCTCTAACACTACGTCCGAAGAAGAGTTAACCGATAGCTTTTTCTTGTGCTCTTATTAGTTAGACAAAAAGAGACGTCCTTGTCGAGCTAGTTATTAAGACATTTCAACTTCTGTTGTTGAAGAGAGCCGCAGCAAACTTCCCCTCCTGTATCTCATCGTGATGATACGAAGGTTAACATTCTGAACTATATTTGAAGAGAAGGTCGTGTTTTTCTGCCGACTCTGCAATTGATATACATCCCTTTCCTGTTGTATTAAATTTTTCTTTGAACAGTTCCCATTTGGCATCATTGGCTGTCTCCAGATGAGTGGCGGGTCTCGGTGACATTTGCGCGATAGCCATAATATCGCTAGCTGAGTTTAATGGGCGCGTGTCGTGGGCGCACAAAGGCATGTTTTTGCGTTGGGGTCAGTAGTTCGAGGCTGGGTTACTATATAGTGTTCAAGTCCTGGATCACAATTTTGGCGTCAGAGGATTTCAATCCCCTTAGAAGGAGGACATTTGACCTTGGGTGTCGATGTTGTTTCGAACCCTGGAGCAGTGAATCCGAAGAAAATTTAACCGGTCGCTATTTGTTGCTCTCTTACCAACTACGCTGTAAGAGACGTCCTTATCGGGCTAGTTATTAAGACTTTTTGATTTCTGACGTTGTTGTTGAAGAGAGCCGTTGTAATCCGGTGATCAAGGTCAAACTCCCGAAACTACGTGAAAAGTACCAAATGCAAACGGCTCGTTCGGTGTAGGATAATAGAATGTGCCGAATCATTCAATGCTGAATTGAACACAGGTTACTATACTAGCTTGACATAACTTTCCTAAGGAATTAGGAGCAAATGTTTATTACTTTCATTCTACATAGCAATGTATGAATAATTTTTGGTATTTATGAGCACTTGGATTTCAAAATTTACAAATTTTCTCAAAGTTCTCTACTAAGTGTTTGTGAACAACATAAACGTGTTAATACAAAATCCGGGGAATGAATTTACGGTACCCGTTTTCCGATATCACTCTCAAAACTGGAGCAAATTAATAATGGGGGGGACAAGAAACACAACAAAGGGGAATATTAAGTGGCTGCAGAATAAGAAAAGTCAGGGGGGTTGTTCAATTTACGTTCACTGAAACTAATTACTTCAGAGTTAGTTTCCGAAAACACGAGGTAGGTGTATTCTTCAATTTGTCTCCTCACAAGAAGCGGAACAATGTCGGCCATGTCCCTTCCGTATTCGTTGCTCCAAACTTATTAGAATATTCGGAAAATTAATTTGCATATTTGATTGGGCTTTGATTCTTCTGACTTTAATTACTTTCTTCTCTATCTAGGTTTTAAGGTTGCACTAACTCTTTTAACGTGTTACTGTGAAAGAAGTTAGGTATAGATCTTTCGTGTTATTTAAATTTTACGACTATTTTTAAAGAGCGTTTGGTTTTGAAAGTTCAATAAATCTCGTGCTAGACTTAGGATTGTGTTCAAACATTGTCATTTTAACATGGAATTGACAGAGAAGCAAACAAATAATATAAAAAAGAAATTAAGTCAATTCCTACTTATGTCAGAAAAGAAATATTTTATTTTATTTACTTGTTATTAAATAATTACAATTAATATGTATATACGAGACATATTACAGAAACAAAAAATTAAATGGCAAAAGAATTTTTTTTTCGGCGATCTACTCGCTTCGTCACGGACGGTATTTACTCCTAAATTTATATATTGCTAAATATCTTATATGAGAGAAATATTTTTCTCTCATATAAAACTAAAATTGATTATTTGAAAATCAAATAAAAAATTTTTTGTTCCGACGAGATTCGATTCGAAGGCATGAAGATTCTACGCCGACGCTCTACCAACTTTGCCATTGCAAGACAAATGACATGGTAGAAGCATTGGCTCGTTTCTTTATTCATTCGGTAAATTAAATGGTGGGGATGCAGTTTAGCCCAACCACCCTCTGCTACAGGAATTATTTGGCGGTATTTTGCCAAATGTGGCTTCCCTGGTTCCGCTTCGCGGACTTAACGTTCAGCCAAAAAATATCGCCCAAGTTTGGCAATTTTTGAAATCGCGCCAAGTGGTTGGATTAAACTGAAATTTCACCTATTAAATTTAATTAATATTTGAAAAAACTGTAATAACATCGAGTGTCGTCCACTACAAGTTTAAAAAAATGTATTTGAACTCCAGTGGGTGAATGAAAAGTATTTTATTTACGATTGAAAATTTGAACGAGATATATACAGGGAGAGTGTGAGCTAATAGTAGGAATTTAAAAAATGAAAATTCCTTTCATTTTAAGATATTTTCATAAAATGTAGTAATAAGGTTTAAAGTATTTTTCAGAGAATTCACAGCAGAAATAGAGAGAGAATAATAAATTTATTCATCAAAATATATTCTAGCATTATTTAGCACGCTCCATCCTCGGTTGGGTGCTTAGTTGACGGACGCCAGCGGTATGTTTCGTGTAATGACGCGACAAAGTCGTCAACCCATTTTCGTACTTCTTTCCACTGATCGGATGTGTACAGAAGACAAGGCATTGTGCATCGACCAAAACAAACGATAGTCTGAGGTGGCTATATCAGGGTTATGAACGAAACTATCCAAAACCTCCCGTTGAGCGTTACTATCATGTCCTTGATTCTTTTTGCAACACGAAGCTTTGGAGCATTTTTAATGGGCCCAAGCCTTTGCAAGTAAATGGATGTTTCCGATCAATTTCTTGGTTCAATCACAGCTAATGTTTCTTGTAGTGTTCAGCAATTACACTTTCACCGGATTCCTAAGTCCTTAGTAGAGCACATTCTTCGGTACTTGTCTATTATAGCTGCGCCGAATGATTAATCGCCAAGCGACTAAGAAATATTGCCAAGTAGGTTGTATGAAAAGATAGGCTTCACGAGTTTGGTGACGACTTGGCGTAATCGTAATTTGACGGGCGCCGCTATAACGGACAAGTACCCATTCTTCATATCTCGCCTGATACAGAAAACGGTTTTTGTGGTGAATGTCTCGTTTCGGTGTTGATATTGTTGGTTTGCCTGGATTCACCCGGTGTTTTTTGCGTTTCCAGTTGTCATAACATATCCATTTTTCATCTCCCATCCCGATTTTTTGCAAGAGAGATTTTCTGTGTTGCTTTTTCATCAGATTCATGCTCGTCAAGACAATCTCCTCCCTGTTCCTCCGGTTCAATGCATGTGGCAATCATCTCCCCGCCTTCCGAACCTTTCTCGTTGCATGTAAATGGTTCGAAATCGTGATACTCCTAATTGTTCGCGAAGTTCATTTTGGCTTTCAGTTGCATCTTCTTCGAGCAGTGCTTTCAAATATTCATCCCTAATCTTCAGTAGAGAACCGCTACATTCTCGATCGCTAACATCAAAATCGCCAACATCAAAATCACCAACATCAAAATCGCCAACATCAAAATCGCCATCTTTACAACATCGAAACCAAATTTCTCACGTGCTTTCCTATACCATTTCTTCCTCAAGAACAGATTGATTAACCCTTTGTGGCTCAGTGTTCCACGAAAGAGAACACCTTAACTGATTCACTTCTCGTACCATTAAATTCATCAATAAATGGATAAAAATTGGTTTTCTATTTCCTTTTGCCTATCTTCTTAAATAAGAGATGATAGCATCATGCAAGCCAATCCACAATTTTCAAATACAATACTTGATGTAAAATCTTATATTTCCGAGGAATTTTGTCTAGTGTTTTTAGGTGCAAAAATTATTACTTGAAAAGCAATTTCTATGTTAATTTATTGGTTATAGAGTCAACTATTTATTTTTTTATTATTTTAATTTTTTATACCAAAAGTACGCGTAGAATCGTTGAACAATACGGAGATGTTCCTAAGCGGGAACACTGCAACGGTAACGGCCAACATTACGAGGTACCTATTTAAAATATTAATTTTACCCTCTCATCATAATTAAAATAAAGTTAATATCATAA
This sequence comes from Nephila pilipes, assembly GCA_019974015.1. Classification (NCBI taxonomy): domain Eukaryota; kingdom Metazoa; phylum Arthropoda; class Arachnida; order Araneae; family Nephilidae; genus Nephila; species Nephila pilipes. The sequence goes on along the minus strand of BMAW01038513.1, from coordinate 21,945 downwards.
TTTAATAAGTTTTCATTATTAAGAATTAGCTATCTAAAATTAGGATCAAGGCAACGAAAGCCTATGTATTCGACAGAGTGAGAAACTGCCAAAACAAACTTGGAGAATAAGTTATGAAAGCTCGTATTTCCATTGGACGCTGTGGCCGTAAGCTAAGGAGCGTATAAAGCAATGGAAGGAGAAGCAAGGGGGCGGGACTTCAGTTCGAAGACAAAATCAACTTCGAGAACACTGATATTCACGGGGAATAATAAGCGGGAACACTGAGACTCTAGCAGTTTGCATGTTATATAAGAAAACGCAATGACACACAGAATGTCTGGTTTCTGTTTTTCTCTACGTGGTGCAACGTAGTGACGACGCAAGGTTTAATAAAAGGTCTAGGTTGCGAGAAGGATCACACAGTTTAAGTAAATCTTTTTTATTTACAACCGTATTCGTAAGTTAACAAGGCGTTTTTATCTTATCACATTTATCAACCATATATTAAATATTTGCCAATTAAACCCTTAACTGAGACATATATTTCAGAAAAATGGACCAAAAATGGAAAAAATTTTGACTGTTCAATTTTGTTCTTTATATTATTATAAAAGTTATAAAAAGGTTTTTTATTATAAAAATGAACTTTTAAATATATCCATTAATTAAAAATTAATTAATTAATTACATCTAATTCCTAATTTATTAAAAATGCTTAAATTGTACTCCACATCGGTGTCTGAATCGGACATTGCAAAAAAAAAAAGAAAACTATTTGCAAATAAACTCACTAAAAAACAACTGAAAGTAAACGAGAAAGCGTTTATCAATCCAAGTGTGTCTTAATTTATCTGACAGCACCCACATTCTCCCCCCCCCTCGATTGAAGTCGTAATCGGTGAAAAAATAGGACCACTAATGCCATCTATTAGGCAAATAGTGGATTAAAAAAACGAATTAGAAACGAACTCAACTCGGGCATCACAAAATAGAAACGTTAATTTTTCTCCTGCCCGAAGTGAGTTCGGGCTTCACAAATTCTGCACGTAGTAGTTGCCCGAACTGGATTCGGGCGACACAGGCAAGGGGTTAATGGTACGCGTGGAAGATGTGCATACTGTAGCACGAAAGCGATGCCGTACAAAACAATTTTTATGTGCAAAAACTTGCAATGCTGCTCTGTGTTTCTTCCAAAACGATGAGACGTGCTTCCAAAAGTATCTTGATTCTAAAAAATAGACCAAATTGTATATATATATATATATATATACAATTTGGTCTATTTTTTATAGGATTCGTGTATAAAGAACTATAAGTATTTATTAATCAAAGATCATATACAACCTACATATACAGTATTTTTTTTAATTATATGCGGAAGCTTTGACTCCTTTTCGCGCTTCAATGTGATGCTCGCTTAGCCGCACTTCTGAGAGTTCTAGTGGCGCAGAGTTCCCGCTCAGGGACCAACCACATAATCAAAACGGTCGGTACGATCTGTACAAAAATTGATCTGTTTACTCCTTTAGGTCTAAATAGACTGCTTACAAAAATTTTTGTCAAACTTTTAATTTTAAAGGATAGTGCGCCGCGAAGGGTTAATAAGCTTTTGCAGCACTTTTTCACTGGAGAAATTCATATCGAATGCATTGAAGAATAAAGGACCCATCTTTCACCTTCGAGATCCCAAATTTGTTTTAATTTTTCTTCCAGACTGTGCGTGAGTTTGATAACTCAGAACTTAATCCTATCATTTGACATAATTTCAGTGAACTGATTTTGTATGAAATTTCGCAGTATACGTCGCCAAAATTTGCTTTACAACTTTTTTCTACACCCAATTAATTCGCGTAATGCTATATAGCATATATACACATGTACATAGAAATACAAAGCTCAATTTTGTAAGGTATTCAAAAAAAAATGTTCACTTGGATGTTCAAAAAGAATTTTTTTGTGAGTGGAGATGAAGCCATCTAATTTCTTTTGTCGCATTCTTTTTTCTTTTCTTAAATAAATATCGGTAAGAAGAAATTGCATTCTAGTCTTACTTTTGCATTGCTTTCAAAACCTGATTCGTTCTCAACGATTCGATTAACGATTTCAGTTATCGTTATCGTATTTTTTCATAATAATCACACGAAAATGCATGTCTAGCATTATACATACGTACACTACACACTTGTAAGTAGAGTACATCATACATAGTAATGCTCAAAATTATTACATTTCTTCTTCACTATGTAGTCTTATAAGTGATTTAACGTAATAAATTATTTTTTTTAATAAAACTAATAAGAGAAACGTTGTAAATGGCTAAGAAATAGAAAGTGAGTTTAAATAAAAGGAAATGTTTGCTTTACATTAAATCAGCCTTAATCTAAAAAGAGTCATACGAAGCCTTAATGTCCATAAAACAAGATAAATGAGTGAGAAAATAATTCGCCTAAAAATCATAATTAGTTTAACTCTCTAATAATAGAATTTTTTTTTTTTTTTTGGAGGGGGGGAATCTATTTAATTCTGAAAAATGCTTTAAAAATTTATAAAATTACTCAAAATAGAATTTGCTGTTAAAATTACATTTCAAATTATTTTTAATAACTTTAGTTATATTAAGTGAGTATGTAACACAAAGAAATATATTCAAAAAACATGAAAACCATAATAATTTTAATACATATAAGCTCAGACGTAAAAAGGACTATAATTTAGGGTTATGCGTATGAAAACCAATATGGACACATAATAATAACAAAATGCTTAATCGTGTAAAGAGAGTTTAATATATAAATATTGGAGTAAGAATATAATTCCTCAGAAACTTTTATTTATTTTTTCGGGTGCTCTTTATTGTATTCAAATAGATTAAATAGTTACGATTTCAGAACGATTGTAGAACTTCCATTGGATTAACATTACATAAATATATACACGTAATCTAAAGTTGGTAGACAGGAACTTTAACGTTTTGGATTATCTTAAACTTACAAAAGTTTGAAGATCGGAATTATTAATTGTTTCTATGGTTCCAAATAATTTATTAAAGTTTTTTAATGTGATCTGTAAATAAAGAGATACAAATTAATTTATTTCTGCTCATGGACTATCTCGTATTAGAGATCAATTAGTATTTTAATATTAGGGTGTGCGGCGTATCCCCTAATTGGACAAGCATAATATAAAATAAGTTGTGAGACGGAGATTCAGTAAAAGGCATTTTTTCTTTAGTCAACATTAGGTTCCTACCTATCAGATAACAAATTAAACGCAATACATTGTGGAATTTATTTCTACTAAGTAAGAACTGAAAAGAAAAGAAAGTTTCGATTTTGATTTCGGGGACTTAATGTTAATCTTATGTAATTTCTTCTAGAGACCTCGAATCTTTAGTATTTTATATATTTGAATACATAAAAGTGCAAAAAAAAAAAAAAAAAAACGTTATGGTTTCTGAGGAATAATATTTTTCCCCCGATTTTTAAAAATAATTTAGCCCTATTTTAATGATTCATTAGTGTGTTTTCCAGTCTTAAAAAATACTCTAAAATATTTTCAAAACTCGGAATGAAAAATATAATTCCACAGAAAACCTCATTAATTTTTGCTCTTTCGGATGCACTTTTTTACATGTAAATAGATGAAATAGTAAATATGTGAGGACGGTAGAATTTCCATAGGGTTAACATTACGTTCTGGAAATCAAAATGGTCGGTAGACTAGAGAATTAAAAAGTATTTACCATCGTTATCGTATATTTTTGAAAATTAAGGTCATTACTGGTGAAAGCAGGCATGAAAAGCGACGCAAACAAACCCACAGATTTTCCACTTCACGAGTAAAATTAAATTTATTAATTCCTCGCCCACTCATTTGTCTTCATTCTCCTTCGCCTCGATGTGTATTAAAGAGTAGAAACCTCTTGACGCTACCTGACCCATGAAATCGAACTTATTACCAGCGAATATTATTCGCGAATGGAGTATAAACTGATAATACCCGAGAAAAAGACAACAAGGGAGCTTATTATACCGCCTCAGAGACGATGCTTTTATCGACTATTCAATTTATGCTTACTAAAGTTAATTACTGAAAACGTTAGTTTTGGAAGACAATAAGGCCAGAGTGCTTCTTCGATTTTGTTTTCGTCCTAACATTGCAAGTCTTAATTTTGGGATAGCTGCGTTTGATTAGAACTTTCAGGATGCTAATTTGCATTTTTGATTACACGCTGACAATGGAATAGAATTACTTTCCGAATATCTGCGAGTTGAGGTATTTATCTATTATGCGATATGTATCGCAACACAATGACTTGAAAGGTAATCAATTTTTTAAGTTTCTCCTATTTATTTGTATCCATATGTTGAGTTCGTGAATTTCTTTTTATCTAATAATAATATTATTTGTATAAAATGAATGATATAATAATATCTAAACTCAGTTTTTGATTTATTATATGTCACACAAAATGCAATTTCGTTTCTGATTATATAAGGTTGTATTCGCGTAATGTTTAAGAATAGAACCCGAAATGGGATTTTTCGATAACAAAACACTCGAACATTAATTTTTATTCGCTATCTCATATAAACATATTTTTTAATATGACACTTTTCCATCTGAATCAAAATGCTTCTTCCTCTTCGTTCCGTTTTCTAGCAAGTAGGAAAGAAATGCCAAAATCCAAAAAAAGACAATTGGGAATTACCACTGTAGACACAGTTGTACAAGGTCATTCAATAAGTCTTTAGAAATTCCAACAGACGGCGCTCGAAACATCGTAAATGCTTTGTTTTTTGTTAGAATCATGACCACTAGACATCTGTTTAAGTCTCATTTACTCGTATTCATAATCACCACGCCTTTTGCACGTCAGAAGTTCTTCGTCTTCCGGCCGATGAGACCTCCTTCGCCTTCTTTGGAAAAGATTCACGGAAAGCAACCCATTTTCTGATCGTTGCTTGCTTTCTGGTGCATAATGAAGAATCCAGATCTTACCAACTGTAACAAGACGCAAAAGAAAGTCGACAACTCGGTGCAACAGCAATCCAATTTTGGTTTGGCAGCAAATGACTACCCATTCGAACCTAACTTAGGAATCAATGGTAAATTTGTTTCGATTCTATTTAATAGATGGCAGCACCCAACGGTTTTAACAATTTATCTTAATTAGGTCATCTGACTTCAAATACTTTTAATCACTTTCGTGTGTGTGTGTGTGTCAAACCTATTAATTGAACATTTGTCTTGACTTTATTACGTTAAATTATCATTAAACGAGTCGTCAGCAATGATATATTAATGAAGTTAAGTAACTTTTCAACAAATTTATGTTTGAAAAACCTCTTGAAAATTCTGGAAAGTAAGAAATAGAGAGAAATTCCTGAAACAAAATAAGACAGTTTTATGAATCATCACTCTTGATATAGGGTTATAATTACCGGTTCATGTTTGGGTTGTAATTTTGAGTGACATGTTATTTATCATTGCTGAATGGGAAATTGTGGCATTTTTATTGCCTCCAAATCATCCATCAACTGAAAATTCTTATTTATTTTTATCGATTCTTTGCCCAAATTTTTAAAGAGAATTCTTTCCACCGTATGTATTAACTAAGTTCTTTTTCTCTTTGACTATACGTCTTTTTGAAATTGCAATTGATATGTATATTCATTGAAGTATATTCGACACATGTGCTGTGAAAATTTACGTTAGCTTTCTGTGAATAGTTTCAATAAAATCAAACAAACAAATTTGAAAAGTAATTTTTTTCCGAAATCATTTTGCAAATTGCTTTCAGAAAATATGTTCGCACGTTTCATTTGTCATCCATACATATTTGGATTTATTCGGGCTAAAACATTGTGAGAAAAAAAGGTTGAAAATGAAAACAGTCACGGTTGAAGAACCATTTAAATCGAGATAATAAGTCAAGCAAAACTTTACTTGACACTTATAAATAGAAAATATTTTTGCTTCGGCCTAGGTTTATTTCTTATGGCTTTTTTCTCTCTATTTTTGAATGATTGAAATGAGAAAAAACAATAAATATTGAAAACAATTTTGTCTTGTGGTAAATTTGTACAATCTAGATGATTTTCTTTTCATATTTTATCATTTAAAAGTAAACGGATATTCAGCTCTCCCTATGGAATGGTGTGGAAGTAAGAAAATTGTTTGCCAGCCCAGATGTCATCCTCGTCGACTGACCTTGGGTCAAATTACGAGGTTTTTCTCCGTCTTCGTTTGGAGATTAAGGCCTCCTCAGGTGTCGTCCTCGTCGCTTGATTGAGGTTAAAAATTACAAAATCCTCCCCAATAGCTCTCGGGCTGCTTGTAGTACGACGTTAAGGAATCCAATCAATCAATAAATCAAGCAAAGTGCTCCCTTGATGCTTCTAAAAGAGACGAATCACTCAATTAATTCAAAGCAAATGGCAATGTTCATAGGAGATCCATAAGAAATCAGATTAATAACTTTTTTATTCATCAAACGTATTTAAAATTCTTTATTTTATAGAAGCAACAAAAGTAGAAATCCACATGAAGGTAATAGAAGATAACAAAATATAGAAGAGGGACTAGGTGTCTAAAATTCGAACTTCAACTACCGTTAAGACTCGACTAACAACGAGCATACTTGTATTATTTCATTATCTCCTACAATAAGCCTATTCTCAATTCGAATAACCGCTTCCGAAATCTCGGCTGTTTTAAAAAGGACTCTTTCATAGAAGGATGTAGGGCACTTCCGTTCTTATTATGGGCGCACAAAATTTGGTCAAGGAACATAAATTCCCACAAAGAAATCCGTAAGATAAAGAAAAATCATTCAAAAATGGTGTAATAAATACAAGAGCTAACTTTAAAATTTTAATTCCGTTTTATCACAAGAATATTTTTCAATGAAAGTTTTTATACACCTAACTGCTGAAATGTATGTTCGAATTAAAAGATATAAATTATAAGTAATATTGGTAAGTGTACAAAATATATTTTTATCTCTTCTCTTTTAACGCTCCCGTCTACCCGCAATTTTGATTTCGTGGACGTAAAGATAATCGTATGGGATTTCGACTTTAATTCTCACATTTTTACTATTTGATCTGTTTGAATGCAATCAAAAGCATCTGAAAGAGCAAAAAAATAAGGAATGCTTCTGTGGAATTATATATTTCCTCTGATTTTTAATAATATTTTTATTCCTTCTTTAATGAATTGCTTGTGAGTTTTCTGGTCCTTAAGAAACATTTTAAAATATTCTTAAAAATCGGAAGGAAAAAGTAATTCCACAGAAGCATTCTTTACTTATTGCTCTTTCAGGTGCTTTTGATTTCATTCAAATCGATTAAATAATAAAGATGTGAGAATTAAAGTCGAAATTCCATAGGGTTAACATTACGTCCACGAAATCAAAATGGCGGGTAGACGGAAGCCTTAAGTAATCTTCTTTTGTAATGTGAAAAGTCTTGTCATTTTCATCAAAAGAATTTTATACGTAATTTTTTCAATCATAATATATGTTTAATTAATACTGAGTGTCTCTTGTATTTTTTGAAGAAAAGGTAATGTAATGTTTATTAGATTAATTAAAAAAATTTTGAATTTTTTACTCAAATGTTTCATGAAAAAGAAATTATAAATTTTAGTAAAAGAAAAGAAATCTGTAATAATCAAAGCATAATTTGTTTTTAAAATTCTGCTTAGAATTTTTTTTCTAAGAAATTGTAAACAAATGATGCTACAATAATCTTTATTAAGGAATTCTAAATACAATGGTTAATATTCTATATTTATTAATGTCTAAATGTAGCCATATTCTATTTTCAAAGAAAATTAATGTATAATGTTTTTCAGTATAATCCCTTCTACCATCAACCACGGATTTACATTTTCTTTGAAGAAATAGCCAACTATTATTTTATATTCTTTTAAAATTAAAATTTTTAAAACTCAATATCAATACAAGATAAAGAAACACAAATTGTGGACTTTAAAATAGAGCTACCAAAATGCGATATTATTTGAAGCTTGTATTACTGAATTTTTAATAGGAAAATAAATTATTTGTAAAAAAGATAAAATTCACTGACGAAGCTCTTCACTTCAAATATTTACTTAAAAATTCGAACATGTATTTTATTCTATTCATTCCAAAATGTAGGCCTAAAAAGGAATTTAGTAAATGTATGTCTTTTAGAAGTTCTGATAATTACCCTTTAAATTTTATTTGAAGTTGAATAAATATTGACACACATTTTACGTATTATATATGTTTTAGCAATATTACATATGTGTTTTATTTCAGGCTATAATAATCGTTTCCTACTTTCAAAATACAATTGACAAGTAACATATTTATGTTTCCGAAATTATAGATTCAAAATCATTTGGAGGAAATAAAATATGCAAGACTTTTACAATTGTAAACAATTATTGAGGTTAAAAAGCTTCCTTTATATCTACTGTTAGCAACATTATTATAATAACAATTTTAATATTCGAATGAAAAATATCTTTTTGGTAATCGTTGAAGAAAAATAATTTGCAGGATTTTTTGTTGCCTTTATTTAAATTAATGTTTGCGTAAGAAGTGAATAAATTAAAGAAGCAAGCGTTATTGATTTGAATATCTAGCTGAAAAATAATTTTGCGGTTCTTTTTTGGGACTAATTTAATAAATATAAATAACAATATTTTATATCTCGCTTTCAAATAAAAAAAATTAACCATTTTGAAAAAATAAAAATACAACGAGAGGATTTTTTTTAAAAAAAATATAGCTTCTCTTTGGAAGGAAGTCAGTTCTCGTTTCACTTTCATTTCATTTTTTTCATGAAAAAGCAAATAAATTAGCAAATAAAATAAAAAGGATAAAAAGTCGTAATTTTTTATCTGTACTTTCTGGAATGCATTCACCCCGAGTGTCGTTTAACTTCATTTGCATAACAATTTCTCTGGATTAACAGAACCACAACACTCCTGCTAACGAATTCGTCGCATACATTATTCACTTTAATGAAATTTAAAGAAATACCGATGAAAATGAATTTTGTAAGAAAGGAAAGGAAAAAAATGCTCGAGGGTAGCATTATAAAAAATGGCAGGGATCTCGCAATTTTTTGTTCTAAGAAATGGAAATAAATTATATCGCACAAACAGAAGTTGTGTTGAAAAGAATATTTTTTAATAATGAAAAAAAGTGATGTATAAAAATTATAATAAAAGTACCTGTTTAAAAACGGAAAACCCTCTAACCGTAAAAGGATATATGTTAATAATCATTCTGGAACATAAGAGAACCAAAAAGTAATGACAAATCCCGTATACAATATTTCAAACAGCAAATTTAGACTTAGGACTGAATAGTTAGGTTAAATTAGATTTTATGGTGTAACGTCTGGGTAAATACCTGAGAATAAAGTCTCTCTCTCTCTCTCTCTCTCTCTCTCTCTCTATATATATATATATATATATATATATATATAATTTACTAGCAGCCTAGCAGTCAAGATGAGTTAGTTAATGCATTTATACAGAAATGTATTACGCAATACAAAGCTATGATGGTTGAAAGATTTTCCTTCGTTTAGTAATGTTAAATTTGAAAAAAAAAATTAATGTGTATGGTTTTGAAATTTTAAAATTTAACGACAATAAAAGAAGATTTGTGTATTCCGTAATATTACAAAAATATATTGAAAGAAAGACTACATTCTTGAGTAATGTCAAAATATATAAATTAGTTAATTTATTATGAAGTTTTTCATGTGAATAATAATACATTTCTCAAACTGATTTTCTTTCGGAAATCGCACCTTATTTGATTAATTTTAATCTTTATTTATTATTCATTTTTATTTTTTTTAAACTCTTTCTACTTTATCCCGTGAAACCCTAAAATGTTTTTTTTTTTTTTTTTTTTTTTTCTGAGCTTATCTGAGACATCTTTGCTTTGTATTTTCATCAATCCAATTGACGCATGCGCAGTTGTACAAAAGATCATTGTATCCTTGGTCAGATTATATAAGATATGTGATTTACTTTTTCCTTACAGTTTTTCTTAAAACTTTTATACAAATTGTTTTTAACATTTAAATACGTTCATAACTGTATTACTTGCCCAGAAGCATAAGCGATTACATTATTTTTCATCAGAATTACACACACACACACACACAAACAGCAAGCTGCAAAAAATGATTCATTTAAATTCTTTCAGAGTATACAACGAAAGAAATTATACTGTATATTAAATTTTACTGTACTTTTATCTACAGGGTAAAACACCTCAAATTCTCTAAAGCAATTCACACGTGTAAAAATGACACATTTTTACACATTTTAATTTAACCTTGTTCTTGTTTGTAAACCTAGAATTTTGTTGTCGATTTTTTTTCTTTCCTCCTGATGTGGTAGAATTCTTAAATTTTGAATATATTTGTGTATTCCATTGTAAATATGTAATTTTTTTTTCAAAACTTAATTATCAAATAATCCATTAATTTTAATCAATATTTCATTCCGTACGAAGAAGCGCCACCTGGTCGAGAATTTTGTAATTTAATGAAACATTCGTTAGCTTTCAGATAATATATCCAATAGGATTTATATTTGTGAATAAGTAATTGAATTGAAATGCTCAATGAGAAATAATTAACTATCGAATAAATTTCTGTCTATAAAGTAGAATGGAAATTGAAAAATGATTTTTAAAAACACGAACACAAACACATAATCGATATACTAAAGAGCAAAAAATTATTTTTAATCAAGAATAAAAATGGTAAAACCTTGAGGCGTTGAATTATAACCTTAAGGTTTTGATACCTTAAAAAATTAAACCGCAATGAATTTAAGAACTAAAATTATTCAACATTCATTAAAAATTAAAGTAATTTAATTTATTTCAGTATTTATATCAGTGCATTGTGCTTTTACAATTTTTATTTACATGTTAGTGTTAAAAACATTGATTTTTAGTACACTTAATTGAACTTTAATAGTTTTTCTGTTCGTTTTTTGCTTAGTTAAAAAATCGCAGGAAGCTTATGAAAAATATTTTCTTTTGGCTTTAATATTCTAAAACTTTTTAATAAAATTTAAAATTTTTCTTTTAATTTAATCCAAAATATTATATTATATAGAATATAATAAATTCAACTTTTTATGACTTTTATATTTTCCTTCGTTTCATTTATTTATTTTAAACAATATTCATTTTGTTTTAATGTTCTCCGATAACATCAAATTAAAATGCTTGTTATATACTGCAATAATCAATGCTCTTAATTTCTATGTGTGTGTTGTAGAATGAAAATCACAATTCCTTAATTCTCTGGTTTTCTAGCTAATTTTAAATTTCCAAATGTATTTTGAAAATAAAAATTTTGACAAGAATAAGTACCTTTAGATAAAAATGAATGAATTTAAAATAAAAACGTTTAAAAATCTTTTTAAACTAAAAAGGTATTCAAAACTATATGAATAAAATTTAACCTGTTTGAGAACCATTTCAATTAATAATGTTACATGACTACTAACAACTTTTTTTTTCTCATTAAACGGCAAAAAATAACAAGTACCAAATGAATGAAAGGGAAAATATGGGAGTTCTTTTTACAAATGCTCGGTATAACAGCATTTTTAGTTACACGTATTATTTCAGTTTGATATGTAAATGCCTGCCAATCACTTTGTAGAGTGTCAGTGATAATGAATTGTACGGCAGCAGAAATTCGTTGCTTAAGTTCAACTAAATGTGTGTTTAATGGTGGTGCATACACTTTATCTTTTACAAACTCCCAAAGTAAGAAATCGCATGGGGTATCAGATGACTTAGGTGGCCAGCTGTGTAACGTCAAGTCATCTGGTACATTGCGACCAATCCAACTGTGAGGTAGCTCCATGAAAGCTTCTGAAACAGCTTCACTGACAACCCAAGAAGGCTATTTTTTTCATTGTTTACCATTCGGGCTGTTTATTTTTGAAAGTTTGAAATTTAATCATTTTAAATAATCTTGTATAACATGAACCATAACTTGAAAAAAATACCATTGAATGCGGTTTTATAATTGAATACTATGTTATTACAAAAATATCGAAGCTTTGAAATATGTTTATTACCTTTGAACGATTTTATTTACCATTTTTTTAATAGGTTTTCTTCTACTCACATTGTAACTATGTCTGGGTCAATCTTTCAAAAGCATTTTTCTCACATTTTAAATTTGAGAACATTTCACAATTGAGCAGAAATTTTCTGTACACGATTGTTTTTGGATGACAATACGATGATTTAATTAAAAGTAATAAAAATTAATTGATTAAAACTAAATATTTAAAAAGTTATATTTTACGCCAAATCATCAAATGGTCTCCAAACTCATCACCAAGGTAACATTATAACTATGTCTCGGTCAAAACTTTAAAAGCTTTTTCCTCAACTTTTAAAGTGCTAGATTAAGGTGAAATTTTCGACTCACGATTGTTTTGGACGACAATACGAAAATTTAGATATAATTAATTGATCGAAAGTAAGGAATTAAATTTTACGCCAAATTTCTCGTCAAGTCGCCAAATCCGTCACCAAGATAAAGGTATCATTGCTTAAAATCTCTTTTGTTAACTGGTGACATCTCTGCAAATCCATCTTTTTTCTTATAAGAGCAGCGTTGCAGGGAAGCATAAACTCATGTTCGTACCAATGCGCCCCGCCTTCTAGACAAATGAATGTTTCAAAAAATAAATGTTACTGACAGGCGAATGTTACTTAAAATGTAAAGTGTAAAAATTATGTTAAGCAAAGTGTGTAGTTTGAAACAAAACCCATGTTTAAAAAACTCGTTTTTAACGGTGGTTTTTTTTTTTTTTAATCTGTATATACTTTTTATGAAAATGAAGGGTTTTTTCCCCTTAGTTCTATGACAGTTCCGATTTGCTTCCCGGGGTATTGTTTGAATTATTTCGGCTGAAACGCATTTTCCTTTTGCTGTAGAAGTAGATGATGCAATTTTTTACACATATCATCTTAGAGTTTGTCTTACATCTCGAATGATTTTTATCTTAGTCGTTGAACTGAAGGTTACATAAGGATTCTTGAGGAGGCCCAAGTTTTTTATACTTCTGGATTATTTTTTGTACGCATCCGCGTCGAATATTCTTTGCAATTCCACAAAGAGGTTTATCTTTTTCAGACTTTCCAATGACAATGTACTGAATTTCATCATTAGTTTCAGTTCCGGATCTTATTTTGACTGCTAAAGTATTTTTGTTTCCCCTGGCAATTAAATGTTGAAATAAACTGTAGTATCAAGAAAATAAATCTGTTATACTGATTCGTTTCACAATAAAATAATCATGACGAAATTCCAATATTTAAAGGGTTTATTCTCAGTTATGTAACCCTCGAATTTAGAACATTGAAGTAATAATTTTGTCACTGGGGTGGTGCAAAGAAATTCTTGCATTTGAAGACAGATGGCATCTTTAAAGTAAATTGTTGTTCCCATTGGGTACTGCCATCTATTGAACGAAGCCGAAACAAGTTTGACATCGATTCCTACGTTATTCTTTATTTGGTTGTCAATTCCTGCTAAATCAAAATTTGATTGCTGCTGCGTAGAGTTGTCGATGGATTAGATTCATCGTTATGCACAGGAAACCAGACAGCAATCAAAACAATGGTTTGCTTTCGGTGAATCTTTTTCAAAGAAGGCGAGGATGATCTCATTAGCCCGAAAATTTATGACGGGCAATTTTTGAGATTCGGAAGGCATCATGATCACGAATACGAGTAACTGAGACATAGAGAACTGTCTGGTAAATATTGATGCTTACTAAAAACGCACCATATACGATGCTACGACCTCCATCTTTTGGTATTTCTATAGACTTATTGAACAATCCTCGTTATTATAATATTAATTAAGTCTTTATTTTTGTTTCATACATTTTCCTTTTTTATTCCTTCTTTTCCTTGTAAGTTTTGTAATGTGCATAATTTTTACATTTCTATAAATATTAAAGTTAAAAATGAGTATTTAATAATATTCTTTTAAGCCTTTTAGAAAGAGAGATAGATGTATACTCGATTTTGGAAGCCATACTGTTTTTATTTTAGATATTTTATTCATATTTTGTGCTTATTTATGCGTGTCTGCTTTGATGAATTATTTTAATGAACATGGCATCGTTTATTTTTATTTATGAATTCCATGATCTTCTAATTTTGGGTGATTTCTTAAAGTTTTCGTTTCGTTTGAATAACTCATCGCTGTGTATAATTAAAAAAAAAAGATAAATGCTTTTAAAATACATTTCGACTTTTTTAAAGTTGCTAAAAATTAAAATTCTAAAGTCTAATTCTAAATACGTACTACTTGTGAAACGAAATAAAAGACCATCATAAAAATACAGCTTCAACTTCTCACAATCTCTCTTCAGACTGTTTTAGTAGTCGATTTCATTTTATAAAGAATGATTTAAAATGGGAAAGAATCTATAATCTTATTTTATTAAGAGGAATAAAGACGCGAAGAAGTAAAAATAGCCCTTTTCTAGAAGAGACTTTTACATTTCATTTTCGAAAAACCTCTTCGTGAAGTCTATTTCTTCACATTCCTAAAAGGTTAGTAATTTTTTATTTTATTATTTGTTAAAATGAAGTGGAGTTACTCTGAATTCGAAATTATTCCCGTTCCACTTATTCGACTTCTTAAAGACCTTTTGCTATTCTTTTCCAAATTTCTATGACATGGAACAATTTTATAAAATGCTAGAAGTCAAAATGTAATTGCTTCGCTATTTTCACTTAATACTCGTATGCCGGCGAATATAGAGAAATCCATCTGGAGATTACGCTCTTAAAACTGCTTTTATGTGTAATATTTTATTACACTGTAAGCCTAATTGACTAAAAAAATTTATATTGTTTTCCCTTAAACAATGTTACTTAAAGTAATTTTTAATAGTTTTTTACTTCTTTTTAAATGAGGCTAGTATTTCTTTTAATACGTTTTTCCACATCAATACTTTACCTTTCCAGAAAAAGAATCGCATAAAAATTTAAATTCAAAAAAATATTTGAAAATATTCCAAAAAAGCATAATAATTTGCATAACTTATCCATTATGAAATGTTTCTAAGCTTTAGAAACAAAATCTTTCGTAAATTGTTACAAAGCGAATGATCGAATTTTTTAATCTTGCTTCTTTTTCAATTGAAATAAATTTAATATTAATACGAAAAAAATGTATGAATAATTTTTACTATTGCGTATTTAATGTCATTTTGTAAACAACATCTGCTTTTGCTCGAAGATAAGTAAAAGGGTCGTTCAATAAGTCCTTAGAAATTCCGAGAGATGGCGCTCGCAGCATCGAAAATGGTTTGTTTTTAGTAAGCATCATGACTCACTAGACAGCTGTGTGGTCTCGGTTATTCGTATTCATGATTATGACGCATTTCATAACACATACAGTCTTTGTAATAACTTTTCCGGCCGATGACACCATCTTCGCCTTCTTCGAAGCAGATTCACCGTAAGCACCCCATCGTTTTGATTGTTGTTTGGTTTCCGGTGTTTTACGATGGATCCATTCGTCATCGATGATGACAACTCGACGCGGAGGCAACGGAATTTTGATTAGGCAGCAAATGACAACCCAATCAAAACTAACTTATGAAACAATGTGAAAGTCTCATTGAACAGATGGTAGCTCCCAATGGTTACGATAATTTAGCTTAATGATGACATCTGTCTTCAAATACGAGTACTTTTTGAACCACCTTCGCATCAACGCTTGCCAATTGAGGAATAAAATATTTATTTAACCTCTAATTTAACATATATACAGCAGGAAAATAATAAATTATTTAAATCTTAATTTCATTTCAAAATGAATGATAACACATTGAGAAATATTACTTTATGAAATAGGATAGAAATGTTTATACATTGTATATATTGGAATTCGGAAATCATGTGTTTTAATATTATTAAAGTATTGCTACATTTAAGTCCTTTTCCAACGTTTGACATGCAATACTTTGACAAGTCTCCTATGTTAGCCTTGATTGAATAGTTAATGGAGCCGCAGTCAGGAAGGCTATCTGTGCTAGACAGTTATTGATCAGGTTAGTCTAGAGTTCTGAATGCGTGTCAGAGCTTTAGCTCCATTATTTTCAGTCAGTTCTTTGTAATGTGATAGACAAACATTTTCCAAAGAGCAGAAGGAGATCTCTTGTATTGAAAATATTGGCTACTTGCCAGCCATTTAAGAGTATAAGAACAGGCGAAAACTTCGGATCATATCTATGAGTCCTTATTTTTGTGATATATGTCCATTCGTTTTATTAGTAGAGCTTACATTTTTTGTGTGACTCATATGGATATTTTAATCAATCTATAGAACTATGAAAGTAATTATTTCGTCAGAAAGATTTTTTTGTCTTAATTGAATATAAACATGATTTGTGAGATATATTTGCGTTTAATTAACATTTTTGACTATATGGTACCAAGTTATTTATGCTTGCATAAAGGGAACTTATGCATATATTGAACCAAAAATATTTTTCTTAATGTAATATCTAAATCTTAAGAAATAATTTTTTGCTTGGAAAAAAAAGGTAAAAAAATATAATATAAAAAGTTCTTTTCTAAGTTTTACAAAGAACAGATTTATCCACCTAAAGTGAGCTTCTTTTATAGTTATTAATAAATTACTCGATTAAATATAAGATTAAATAATTCTCGATGAAATATTTTCGATTAGATATTTCGAAAATCGATGAAAAATGAATATATTTAGGCTAAATATAATTAAAATGAAAGCAAACGATAAATTAATAAATTAGAAATTATATTAGCTTAATGTAATTAAAATGAAAGCAAAACATTAAATTAATAAATTAAATATTATATAAGCTACGTGTAATTAAAATTAAAGCAAATGGTAAATATTATTAAATTAAATATTATATCAGCTAGATGTAATTCAAATTGGAGCAAACGATAAAAAATTGAAATTGATTTGGTACTCTAAAAGTTATCCAACTAAAACAATAGCCCCTTGAGTGGTTAACTAAATTTCCAAAATTACAAAGTTCGATAATTTTTGCAAAGAAAACATACAATAATATCATTAAAATGATGGTTAACTATATTTTGTGCATTGTTTTATATATAAGGAGTAAAATTATATATAGTTTTATAAAATATATATAACGAAATATTTTTTTAAAAAAATGGTATCTAAAGTCAAACATATCTGAAAAATCATGTCTATATTCAATTGGAAAGGAAAAAAGAGCTCTTTGATTAAATAAATACTAACTAATACATTTTACTATAAAATAATACAATTCTATAAAATTATTAGAATGTCATTACACAAAAAACTTATGCTCTACGAATATTTTCAAAACATTAATGTTCCAAAAAAAAAGAAAGAGTCTTGAATTCGGTATTTTATTTTCCCACGTATGTCCTTGTATACTTAAATGTAGTAACAATCACAGGAAAGTTTACAAGTTTCGATTAAGCTTTCTTTTATTTATAAAAAAATTGCTTCTTTAAACATTACCTTTGAAGTTTGTTATGTAATTTTATTTCTTATAATTTTTTAGGTATTAAATATTAATTTGATCCCCTCCTTTTTTTTTTTAATTTAGTAGGAACAGACCAAAGATAAAATAAGCGGATATAAAAAACTGAGCAAGAATATAAAATACAGATATTTATTAGAGAAAACTTACTCCATATTTTCGAATATATAGCGAGAGTTTTGATTTTCTTTTCTTCAAAAATCTATTTAAAATTCGAATCTCGTATATTAACTGATATAGAAAAAAATTCCTCTAACATTCGAAAATGTAGCTAAAAAGATGTAACTTGTATATTTTTCCCATCATATTACTGTAAAGAAAAATTATTATGTGTGGTTTATAAGCTGATATTTTTTTTCTGTGCTCATTAAGTTTAAACTTAAGGTTGTTACGCATGCTGAAAATTCTTATAACGATATGACTGCTCAAAATTTCTTGTAACTATTGAGATAAAAATGTGCCATATTTGGCGATTTATCATTTACGCGTATCTAACAGAAAATTACCTACGTTTTTTGTGAATTTATGGATCCGAGTATGAACTCAACTCCATAATTTAGCTTAGAAAAAGTTCCCAAAATTCTCAGCTTTGTTGAATCTATCCTTATTTTTAACGGGATTTCTTTAACACACATTATATGTCTGGTTCAAATCTTTAAAAGTTTTTCTCTCCCATTTTAAAGCCCTCAGTTGAGCTGAAATTTTCGATACACGATTGTTTTGGATAACAATACGATAATTTAACTATAATTAATAAAAATTTATTGTTTAAAGAATTAAATTTTAAGCCAAATTCCTCGCCAAATCGCCAGAAGGTCGCCGAATATTATGCAAAGTGTGAAGTTTAAAAGAAAACCCATGCATAAAAAACTCGTTTTTTACTTAAATGTAAAGATGAATAAATCTCGTCGTTTGTTATTCATCTTTGCATTCAAGTAAATATAATAGCCTATGTTTGAGATGGAAAGTAGAAATTCCACAGGATTAACAATACATCCACGAAATCAAAATGGCTTTTTAACGGAAACCTCGAGAAATTCGTAATCAATTCAATACATTCAAATACAATTTTCTACTACCATGCATATTTTGCTAATTTATCACGACATTATTTCAAGCTTACTAACTCACACCATCGCCCATGCAAATTCTGTTTGGCAATGGTTCAACTACATCAATCACTCTCTATTACACTAGTAACCCAACCAACCCGTTACTTTAACGGACTAGAGTAATTATGTTTTTAGCTATGCGTGCTACACTTCCGAACGGGTTGGACAGTGGTGATCATTCCCCTCAAAGACGAGGAAATAACCCCGATACGTGACTGTTTTTCTGTTCGGTTGTCGAGGAAGTACCGAGCGCGATGGATTTCGGTTATGCGTGAGGAGAATACGGTCAAGACATAATATCGTCTCTCGCGAACAAAACATGTAATTATGCATAGTTTTTTGTCCAGAGTAGCATCATTAAATCAACGCTTTGTGTCTCTGGGATTGATAAATTGTGGAGTTTACCCTAATTTATGTATGTTGGTTAAAATGATCAAAAAAAAAATCCATTTACTGTAATCAGTATTTCAATCAGAAGAAAGGCAGATCGAGAAATCGATAAGCATTCCATTTTGATTAAATTCGAAACAAGAGCTTATGAAAGGAAATACTTGGAATGAATATGTGGACGAATCAAAGCAGATATTTAAGACGTCTTGTAATGAAGGAGGGTAGTTTTGTAAGTCCTCTGAAAATGATAGAAAAACAAATTTACGTTCTTAATTTTTTTTTTCCAGCATAAACTCTGTTTATCTCTATACTCTTTTCCAAGCGTTTTTTCAACTTTTTTCACCCATCTAAGATGTAAGAGAGGGTGGGGGGTGCCAGCTCAGGTGTCATCCTCGTCACTTGACCACGGTTCAAAATTACGAGGTCCGTCGCCAATAGCCCTCGTGCTGCTTCTAGTGCGACGTTAATAAAAACTAAACTGAACGACCCTCGTATCTACCTTAATTTGGATACGCGATTACGTTTGCTGAGTTGTCATAGTCATGAGCTCGTGGCTGACTTTGTTTCGGTGAAGTCGTGGGTTCATGTCTTGGTGCCATTCAAGACACATAGTGTAGACTGGTCAATGCCAATTAAATTTTTTTTTGAGCCTTGGAGTCTTCACATTTGAATGGTGTGGAAGTTTGGAGGGTCAGGTTGTCAGCTTAAGTGTCCTCGATATCACTCGACGGTGGCTTAAGGCTCCCGTCTAGCCGCCATTTTGATTTCGTGGACGTAATGTTAATCCTACGGAATTTTGACTTTAATTCTCACACCTTTATTTTTTGCTCTTTCAGATTCACTTTGTTGCATACAAATAGATCAAATAGTAAAGACGAGAGAATTAAAGTCAAAATTCCATAGGATTAACATTAAGCTGATGAAATCAAAATGGGGGGTAGACGGGAGCCTTAAATTTAAGTCACCAGTGCCCTTCGTGTTGAATCTGAGTGCGATGTTTCTAAACAATTAATCGGCATATCTGTCACACCTCACTAGGTAAGACTTTAAATTCCAATACCGCCACCCGTTGGCATAATGTGGAAGTTGGGAGAGGTGGTGCCTGCACAGGTATCGTCCTCGTCAATTGACCGAGGTTCAAAATTACGATGTCCATCGCCAATAGCCCTCGTGTTGCTTCTAGTGCGACGTTAATAAAAACTAAACTAAACCCTAATCCAGTACCGCTATTTTCTGTATAATGGAATCAAAATACGAATGTTTGTGAGGATATAATTCGAAATATGATAATGTCGTAAGCAATGAAGAAACTTCTTCTGACGAATTATTTCAAATGCAAACAGAGTTCTTTACTCAAAGGAACAAGAGCTCGTCAAGGACATTCGCAGTTCATTAGCAACATATACACTGGAACTAAAGATTAAATTTTGGGAATAACATTATTGAATGAATAACTTTGGCCGACATTTATAGCAGCGTCTTTTTGCAAGCAGCGACATACTGGATTATGTAATGGAATGGCATAAAAACAATATTCTGGTTGTGTTGCCATTTACATAATAAGATCAGTTATATTTCCATTACGATTAAAATTGAACAAAACTAATTACGCTAAACTACTTTCAGAATATTTCTATAGTGCAGTCATCTCTTTCATCAATATGTGCATTGGAGGTAACAAGCACAATATGCGTTCTTTGAAAAAGAATTCGGTTAAAAGGTTTTTAATAAACGACGCTTAAATGACAATATCTTTTTCGCAAAAATACTAATATGGACAAAGGGTGGAGGAAAGATGTCATTAAGAAGAAAACTGCAAATAAAGAAATTCTTAAAAGGCTTCTGTTCTGCAAAATTTCTGTAATGGACATCGTGCCTTTTATTTCCTTCATACTACTAATAAAAGTAATTTACTTGTATATGATCAATATTAATAGCATTCAATTTGAATTTACAGTATGTCTGCGCCTCAGTACTGTGCAACTAGATATAGTATTGGAAATAATTATTTTTATTACTGTACAGTTTTATAAAAACGGGGCAGTTTTCTCATTTCCATCAAAGTGTAATATATATATATATATGTATGTATATAATGACTTACTAAGTTTAATTAAACATCCCACCGGCTATTATCATGAATGAATTTAAACTTTAGTTCAACATTAATGGAACAGTCTGTATACAAGGCCGAAAAGATTTTTTATTTATTCTGTCACACTTTAGTCGGGCTTCGGCCATCAAGGTCGAAGCGAAACACCGTAAATATCTCAGATGATCATCAGAGAGGAGTGTAAAAGCTAGAGAGGGCATTTCGCTGTGTTTTTGGTTATATAGCAGAGATTTTCACAATAAACGTCATAGAATATGTGGGATGAATGGAGGGATTTCGAGGGAATTTAAGTGCAAACCTAAATTCTGATAGGTATAATCCATTCAGGTCTGAAGGCGTGGGATCTGCTTATTCTGCAAATTTTTTAGAACGGGTGATTGCATAAATTAAGTTAAAAAGGAATGGTATCAAGAAATAAGAATGAACTCTTTACATTTAAATGAAAGAATGGGAAAAATTAAAATTAGGAAATTAAATTATTATTATGAGAAATTAATATGAATCATTTATATATATATATATATATATATATATATATATATATATATATATATAATGTTTCTTAAACACATTTTTACAGAGAGCTTCTGGATGTAGTTTAGTACACTACCCATACGTTGAATAAATATATTATTCAATATATATTATTATGTAACTGAAGATAGATTTATGTTATACTTAAGGCACATTAATAAATGCATTAAATATATTAAACGTACTAAATATAATATAACT
>BMAW01038510.1:0-11359 GCA_019974015.1 Nephila pilipes | reverse complement strand
GCCTATCGAAAACTGAATTATATCAGAGAAAGATCATGCTGTAAGTTTGGTGCGAATACGAAGATGATGTGTATTTGAATTACTTCCAAAAAATTATACAATTAATTCAGATGTTTACTGTCAGCAGTTCATGAAACTGAAGCAATCAAAAGAAAAATGGCCATAATTGGGAATAGAGTTCTACTGTGACAATTCCAGGCCTCCCACATTTTTGGGAACTTGTGGGAAATTATTGGAGTTTGGTTGGGAAATGATGTCTCAGTCTCCATACTACTCCTCCATCTGATCATTTTTGATATCGAATTTTGAAAAAGCCTTAAATGATAAAACTTTCACCAATGATCAAGATCTGAAATCACGCGTGATTTGGATTTTTACTAAGTACTAGAAGTTCTATGAGGGCGGAATCATGAAGTTATGATGAGACAGATGGAAAAATGGCATCGAACAAAATAGAAATTATATAATCGATTGAAGTTTATTTTTCTAATAAATAATTAGTTTTAATTTTGCACTAAAAATCCGAAATAAATTTTTGCCAATTCGATGTAATACTCTACTGGTCATCCAAAATGCAACACTAAGAAGGGCAAGAAATATCAAAGCCATATTTATAAGAGTCGTAACACAAAGTATAAATATGGAATGATTAAAAATACAACCTTCTGCGAGGTGAAGAAAAGGATGAAATCAGTATTAAGTGTTGATGCAACGGCTGGCAATAACAGTTGCTACACGCTTTGGTATTGAATGAAAGCTTTTTTAGATTTCTTATTTGGCAGCCTATGGTACCTCCACACATTATCAAAGTTGATCTGGTGTAGTAGCGGGGGAGGGGTATAAGACGCACCAAACATTCTCCAATCATGGACTAAACATATTCCATTGGCGATAGATCGGGAAAATAGGTAAGCCAAGGCAGAAATTCAAGCTAGTGGGGGAGACGTCTTTAACATTGCATGCGATATGTAATTGCGCATTGGCCTGTAGGATTGTAGTCGCAGGTAAGCTATGAAGATAAGGGAGGACAACAGGTTTCAAAATCTCTTATATATAGAGCTGACAGTTCATTGTACCGGCATAGCAAACACAGGATGTCAGAGTGGAATCCTATGCCATCAAAACCATAATACCAGGTGAAGTACGTGTATGGTAGGAGCATCTTTTTTTAAAATGTAATCCGACCATCAAGGTGTCGCAGGCAGAAACGTGATTCGTTTGTAAAGACTATATCGTGTCGTTCTCCATAACTGCTGTTCATTGCACCATTACAAACACCTGTTGTTTTGAGACAAATGTAATCACCTTGAGAAACATTCCACTGAGCTGAAAATGACTTCAAATGGTTTGTGTGGGCACCAATTGTTGTGCAAGAAACTGTATATGTTGAGACATGGTAACTTATGTGTGGCTGAGCCTTCTATAACTGTCGTGAATACAATATTCTCGTCATCACGTGTAGCAGTGTGACAATTTCGTGAGCAATAGGTGCCGTCGATCAGACGTTTCCTCCTGAATCCATCGATTACAGAAGCTCATCACTGTTGTTTGGTTTTTTCCGACAAGATCGCTTTTTCTCCGAAGAGTTATCCGACTTCTCAATAGACAATTATTCCTCGGTCGAACTCAGAAATGTTCTCAAACTATGCTCGTACTCTTCTTCAATGCATACTGAAGTTGCTCCCTCAGAATAACAGCACGAAAAAGCAATTCCAGTACTTCCCCCCAAACGATATTTTATTCTCCCTTCATTCAACTCTTTTTGGTGGCTTTACAGATGCTTTTAATGTGTGTCTGTGCAGAAATTCTGATCATTTGTATATGCATCTCGATTTGCACGATTTGAAAATTTCACACGGTTTGGATGCTTCCCCGTGTTTGGTGTTGCACTTTGGGTGGCCAACAATGTAATGAAGAAATTTCCAATTTCATTTTCTTTTAATTAGTTCTTTTGAAAATACTTTTCGTGCAGTAAGAAAATGAAAAAAATTATTATTCAACATAAATTAAATTATTTCACATTCTAAACAAAGCTACTGTATCTGATAACTTTCGAAATAAAAAAGTCTAAAAACTCTAAAAAGGAAAAAACAAATGTTTTGAACAAAATTTTTCGGAACGATAAAATTTTTTCCCGCTTTCAAAATAAATCGAGAATGGGAATTTTCGTTTAAATCTTTCTTTGCAAACTGTTTGCACTAAAACAGTGTTGTAAATCAACCAGCACCATAAATCCCAGTTATATTGGGTTTTGTTGGCAAGTCTAGCTTCTTGACCTCTTGCAAATGGATTTAAGTACAACAAAAGTTAAACAGTCTCTTTTCTAAGTACTTATTTTAAGCTTTTGTGGAAAAACAATCTTTTGAGAACAATGGTTAAATCTTGAGAATTACGTAATATATTTCTTAAAATAAGGTAAACTTATTTATGTTTCTATAATCACCGTTATGAAAGTTAGACACAGGAATAACTTTATTTGCCCAAAACGTTTTAGTTTACATATTCCAGAACAATGTATTGGGACAATATTTATAATCTTACGAAATATAAAGTAACGTATGCTGTATTTCGATATTTTAAATCAGCCTCTGTGATAAATGGGACATAAAAACATGTATAGTATGAGACGTTGGGCTATTCGCGATTTTCTCATCGTTAACCGCGGGGACTTTTTAGTAATTGGAATTGCATAAAATTATCACTTCTTCCCAACAAAAATGAAACGTGATTGGGTAAATTAGATAAAGATAAGAAGTGTGGTGGAGTTATTTAGAAATATTGATATATCTAAGCGAGAAATAGAATTGAAAGGAAAGAGAAAGGAAATAGAGCATAACAACAAGCTGATATATATTTGTAAATTGGATTGAATCACCGTAATAAATCATTTAGATTGAAGCCACTCTTACTTGAAGTAATAAAATTCGAATCTGCTATAATCGAGATGGTCTTGAATTTAAACGAGTGATTTGGTAAGGTAAGATTTTATTATAGGAATATAATCCAAGATTGACTGAGTTAAAAGGGAATCGAAAGCAAGCGACTTTATATATCCTTTAGTAGTTAATTAAGTGTTTTATCTTACTATCACTTCAATTGGAGTTTTGAACTTATCGATTATTTAATTAATTTTTAAGGAGGCTGTAGAGGTAACTAATGAAGGATGTACGTCGTAAGTATACTTATAAATATATTTATTATATAATATAGAAATATATGTTCTATACTATTTGTAAATGTTTTATGTCTTATGTAACTTCGATAACATCGCATGTATAGTAGTTTACGAATTTTTTTTGTTATATTTGAGGTCTGCTGCATTTGGAATAATTTATATAGCTCCAGACATTTTAAAAAACCAAACGTACAATTATTTTTATTTAATTAAGTGGTTTCTCATATTCACTTCATGAGAGGTATATAGAAGAATCAAGTAAACTAACAGAAAGTTATAAAATTATACAAATTGCAACTACATTATTCAGAAATTATCTTAAAGCATATTTCGTCATTTCTTAAGTTAAATTTGCTTTTGGAGATAATAAAGCTCAGGAACACGTGCAGTTGAAGATGGCAATCTTCCTCTTGATTTTTTTTTTCTAAGATTGAAAAATGAGCGTAATTTCAGCTTTTTTGTATTAGCAGAAATGAATGCTAGTTGATTGAAAAAAAAAATGAATGGAATGAACAGAACAAAAAGATACATACATGCAAATCAAACAAAAGAAAAATAAGCGTGAATCTTGCAACCAAATGAAATGTGGCTATGCAAATTAAGTAGACTTTAGAAGTGAAATGAATAGATTGATCAAGTAGTATAAAAGCAACAGAGAGCTGAAGGTCGCGGTAATAGAGTTTGGCTTGAAGGTCTTACATTCAAACTCATCGAAAGCCACTTCCCCCCTTACTCATTCCCCAATTTCTGCTCATTCGTAATAATAGATTTTTCCAAATCAGAGTTAATGATACTATCTCCACCCCCAGAAAAATTAACATGGAAGTAGCTCAAGGAAGTTTAATCAGGCCTTTCCTTTTTAATTACAACGTAAATGACATCCCCAATTACAATTTAACAAGTCTTAACATGTACTCGGACGACTCTGCAATAGTAGCTAAATTTCGAAACCCCAAAACCATTACCTACGCTCTCATTAAACACTTAAGTATTTTCGAAAACTATTATGACGAATGGAAAAATAAAATTAACGTAGAAAAATAAAATGCAGTTATATTTACAACCCCCCCTCTCCTCAGAAAAAATATAACCCCCCTCTCCTATTTTTTATGAAAAAACTATTCCTTGGGAAACTTCTGCAAAATATCTGAGACTAGTCTTTGACTAACGACTGACCTGGAGAAATCACATTCTAAATACACAAGAAAAATTTAGAAGATTATTGCATAAAGTATATCCTCTCATCAATAGAAAGTCTAAAATGAATATTAATAACAAACTGCTCATCTACACCGCCATCACGCGACCAGTACTTAGCTACGCATGCCCAATTTGGGCATACTGTGCAAAAACCAACTTAAATCTACTTGAAACTTCCCAAAGCTCAACTATTAGAATGATCGTTAAAGCATCCATGCACATGAAAAACTCCGAAATTTATAAAGCCTTACAAATTACTTCTTTTAAAAAATACGTACAAACTTTATCTGGTATTTTTTTTAACTTACTTGAAAACATCGACAATATCAATATCAAAAACTTAGAAAACTATGCTATTACTCCATTTATAAAAAGACCCAGGCAAATCCTATCCGATTCCCATAACCCACCTTAATTTTGATTTAACTTTTAAATTCTATCTAATATCTACTTTTTAATTTTTTCATGAAAATTTCCTTTTTTCTTTTCCTTGGTAGTAATCCCTCCCACCTTATATAAGCTCAATTCAACTACATCGAGGGCAGCCAATAACAGCATCAGAGTACCTATCCAATCGGCCAATAGGAACACAAGAAAACCAGCTACGCATCAAGAAGCTACAGGGGTTGGACAAAAATATGGAAACACCTTTTAAAAAACATGTTTCTTTGCTTAATATGGTGTAGGAAACCCGTTGGCATCCAAAACAGCTTGCAGTCTTCTCGGAATGGATAAATACAGTTCCTGTATGTGTGCCAAGGCAATATTATACCATTCTTCCTGCAAAACGGTGGCACGTTCATTTAACGATGTTGGCGGTGGATAACGAGAACGAACTTTCCGTTCCAATGTAGACCACAAAGGTTCGATAATATTCAGGTCTGGTGACTGTGGTGGCCAGGGGAGATGGGACAAATCCTCCTCGCGCTCAGAAAACCAGTCCTGGACAATGTGAGCTGTGTGAAAGGGGCTTTGTCGTCTTGGAAGACACCATCACCATCGGGGAACAAAGTTTGTACCATGGGATGAACTTGATCTGCCAAAATGTTCACATAAGTCTTGGCAGTCATGTGCCCTGACACAGTTATCATGGGGCCAGCAGAGAACCACGATATGGCTGCCCAAACCATAACAGAACCCCCGCCATGTTTCACTCTTGGCAACAAGCAGTCTGTATTGTAGGCTTGAGATGGCGTTCTCCAGACGTAAACTCGGCCAGAAGTGGGAAACAATGTGAAAGAAGACTCGTCAGACCATATTACACGCTTCCACTGCCCTATAGTCCAGGCTTTATGACTTAAACACCACCTTTTCCTGTTACGGGCATTAGCATCACTGATGAGTGGCTTCTCAATTGCAGCACGGCCAGAAATTCCCTGTTTATGAAGCTCCCTTCTAATTGTTTTGGTACTCACAGGGTTCTGTAACACAACATTCATTTCAGCAGTAACTTTTGCAGCTGTGGTCTTCTTATTTTTCGTCACAATTGCCCTTAATGATCGTCTGTCACGATCACTCAGCACACACTTTCGTCCGCGCTGTGATTTAGCAGATGATGTTTTTCCGCTTTTCAAATATGCGGAATAAATCTTCGATACAGTGCCTCTTGAAACACTAAACACCTCGGCTACCTTGCTTACGGAAGCACCTACCATACGTGCTCCAACAATTTGCCCACGTTCGAAGTCTGTTAACTCTGACATAATGCAATGACAACCTCACATAACAGTACTCCGACAACAACTGAACTGTTTAGCACATTTACGAAGTTGTATAGGTGGCGTTAGTAGTCAAAAACGCCAGCGCCACCTACATATTTCATTAAAATCAATCTTTCTTTTCAAACATGCATTTTACAAGGTGTTTCCATATTTTTGTCCACCCCCTGTATCTTCCATGTCTTTCTACCTCCACGAACCAAATAGAGAATCTTATCTCCTCCAGGTGTCATTAGTTGACATTGGTACTTCAATCATTTTTCTGCATTAAATCAAGTTATTTTGCTCAAATTTTCCTAAAAAATTTTCTACCTCATTTAGACTCAACTTCGAAGAAAGAAAATTCCATTTTTTGGCAAAGGAACATTTATATTTCAAGATTCGGTCTAGAAGATCGCTCCGCGTTCTAGGAGCCCGTAGAATACTAACGTAATGCACGTAAAGGTTGTGGTAATAGGAAAAGTGCCAGTGTGAACTGCGCGGGAGTTTCGTTATGTGTCTACGTGATTTTTTGAGATTACGAACCAAAGCTGTATGGTTGACAGATTGTTTGGAGGATTTACTCGCATCATATACCGACAAGCTTATTATTTGCTATGTTATTACGCCAAGGGACTTGAAACTGGTTGAGAGCTTTACCATATTAGAGAATAACTAAATTCTATTTTGAAACATTATTGACTATTTTAATTACTTTATCTGTGTTTGAACTTTAGTTGAAATTTAGATTTGTGATTCGAGGAACATTAAAAATGACAAAACAAACAGTTTACGTTACAACTTGTTTGAGAAATCTTTTTTTCAGGATTAGGAAGTTTCACAGCGCGAATCTCAGTACAAACCATCTATTTCATATTTCTTTAGGTATTTTCTTGAGAATTAGTCTGTATTTCTTAAATCTGTCTTTCATGTAGGTTGAATTAAATGTAACTGAAGTATTAGCAAAAGGTATTTCTTACAAATTCTTTTGATTAAGCCTTTTATTCTTGAAGAATATTTCCCTTAATTAAAAAAAAACATTCATGTTACAGCTAACTTTATACTATTCATCTATAGACTATCTTTATATATTCTCGTATATATACATCATGTTCATCAATATCAACATCTTAACTCTAGCTAGCAAATAAAGCTGTAAAACCTATTATAAGGACTACACATGCTCATAATAAAATAAAAACAATTGAAAAACAAAAACAAAAAAAATGAAAGAACATGCTCGAATATCAATTAGTTCTTACTTACACTAGTTGCGTTATACAGCAATTGCAGCATCAGAATTGGAAAAAACTAAAGGAATTTTCAAAAGCATTATTTCAAAAAATAGGGTGGCTTCTGTAGAATACTGGTCATGATCACGGACTCACTGCTGACGTTGTTTTCGTCGAGTCATGTGGACTTGAGCCCTGATGTCATTAAAGATTTACCATGTAGCGCTGTTAATGCACGTTAACTCTGTTCGAGGTTCCAAATCCTCCCATTGGCGTGACGTGGTAGCTTGGAGGTGCCGGCTCAGAAGTCCTGTCATCACTTAATCCAAGTTCAAAATAACGAGGTCCGTGCCCGCTTCCAATAACCCTCATGTTGGTTTGCAGTGCGACGTTATTTCATCATAACAATCGAAAAGTAGGAATATTTAAAGTAACATTAGAATTCATTTTAAACTATATCCTAACTATTACTAGTTATGATTAAAAAACGACTGCAATGCCACAACTTAGTTCTAAGGTTGAAGAGTAAATTATGTGTTAACATATTTGAATACACAGACTGTAAAACATGTAAATAACTGTAAAGATAAACTAAAGATAAATATGTGTGTTTGGAAAATAATCCCTCTTGTGTAATTATAACTTAAATACTGAAATTAATTAGAGGCCTTTTTCCCTTATTGAAAATTCTTAGACTTCTTTTACCCTTCGAAACGGAAAGAAAAACGCCATTGGTGCAATTTCTTTCATTCTGTTCTCATAATATTAGAAGGAAAATATCTTTTAGTATCCTGTTTACGAGGTAATAAATTTACGGAGCAAGGTAGAGAATGTTTTCAGTTTGCTCTTCATTGTTTTCGTAAAGTAAATGCGTTTGGAAGAGGGAAATGCCTTTTCTATTCAAGTAACAACTCGACTTTTTTTCACTTCGTATTTCTAACAGAAGCTCTAGCTGAAAAGAAGGATAGGGAAAAAGTAGAGAAACAAATATGAGTTTAATCTAAAATAAATCATTCTTATTTTAGCTGAAATCAATTTATTTCGAAATCAATCTGTTTAATTTTTGACCAAAACACGTTTCCACCTCCCTTTATTTTTACTGAACACTTTAACTGTTTCATGAAACTATAGCCGTTTATGGCTTCTCGTTCAAAAGACTTAATGTTTTCACGCCATTTTTTTTCTTGTCAGAAGTAGCGAGGATATTGAAATTTCAAAGTTTCCTTCATCGAATAAATTAAAGGATCCAAACATATGATGCTTTTTAACACAATTTAACAATTTTGTATACATTCAATTTTTAGTTAATAAATTGTAAGCTTCTTGAATTAAATTTTTTTATCTATTTTAATACTATAATACCACATTTGTGTTTAAATAACGGTGTTTAATAATGGATTAATTATTATTTTTTAATACAATGTTTAAATTTAAATCGAATAAACATATGTTCTTAATTACAAATTTATAAGTTTTTTTGAATTTATTTAATTTTTAGTTAATCCTTATATTTCATGTATATTTTATATAAATTTTGATTTACATATAAACTTGTGTTCTGTAATGTTGTAAGGTCATGATCAAATGTCGCTGAGGTCATCGACGCTCAGGACTGGCTGAATAGAAATTGATATTTGTAACACCTTCCTACACAAAAGGGAACTACGAACCAAATCTCTGTTTTGTAGCCGCATCCATGGTATCCCCGCCTTGAGAACCAGAGGCAAGGGCGCGGCCATGGTGCTTAGCCCCACGATGTGATAGTGCCATGATTTTTTAGTATGAAAATCCCTTATTCCAAATTTTGTGTGCAAATAATTTGTACATATCATATAATATATTTAATTAAATATAATTTTTTAAGAATCCGTCTCTTTATTGAACCCGAAAAACCCCTAGACAACAATTACAAAAACGAACCGTAAGCCCCCTTACTGCAGTTGGGGTTACACACACACACACACACACAAAGGCACACTACCACACACACACACACACACACACAATACCACACACAGCCAATACCACCACACACACACACACACCACACACACACATTACCACACACACACACACACACACACACACACACACACACAATACCACACACACACACACACACTACGAAAATTTAGGGAATTAAAGTTTTTGGGATTCTTATTAGAGTTCTTTAATATCGAAATCAGTTTTCAATCATAGCCGTAGGTTTTTTGTTCCTTAAATTTAGTTGAATAAATTTACGTGCTTAAAGTTAGTCCACCTGACTTCTTCAACATAAAAGTTAGTACTGTTTTCAAGATCACCACGCTCTCCTGTGTAGATGTTTCGAGAGGCACGGAAATGGAAAATCAAAATTAATGCAGAAAAATCAGCCACCGAACTTTCTCCGCAAAAAAGACTTCCCTCCCCACTTATTTTAAGATGCAAATTTCGAGAATCTAGTCTACTGCCTAGGAGTCACTTTTGATAAAATATTCTCCTGAAAAACACGTAATTTACAAACTCATTTGAAATTACGAAGAGTTTCTCATAAAGTTTACTTCCTAATTTAAAGGAACTTGAAAAATATAATGCACCAGTTTTTTTTGCCAATGCATGTCCGGTTAAGGATCTTGCCGCCAAAACTCAAATACAAGTACTCGAAAGTTCAAAAAGTTCCATCATCATACAGTATGATAGCTAGAACAAAATGTTAAATGCACATTGAGAGAGCTCTCAGACCTGTCTTCAGAGAGGTAAATTTAACAATTTTCAGAAAACATATTCAAAAAATTTCTATTAAATATTTAACTATAAGAAAATATTGATAACATTAACATTAAAAATCTCGAAACCTATCCTATTTTTTACAAAGTTAAGCGACTCGGGTGAATTATTTTAGATTCATTTGAACACACTTAATTTCCTTCTTTAAGCTTCTGAACTTTTAACATTTAAACTTTTCTATAGATGTAGATCTTTTTTTCCATTTTTCTCATCCAACGTAAGCCGAACAAGTTCCCCACACAATACTTAATTCTTGTATATTAACTTTCAGGGCAACCAATCGAAATTCAAAGAACCTTCCCAACCAATAGAAATTTCTTCTCTTAGTACTCAACTTCAAAGTCAACAAAGAAACCCTGCAACCATCACTTCCACCATTATCTCCTGAGATCAATAGCAATGTAGCTTCATCTCAGTATCGCATTCAATCATAATTCATCCTTTTCAGAAACACTACACAGCCTGAATAATATCTAATTTTCTCAAGCAATATCGCAGTTTTTCAAAATCCGGGCAAGAGGGGTATTTCACACTCAAGACAGGAATGGGAAGAATCAGAAATTGATGGTATATGTGCAAGTACCGATAGACAGAAGGTTAGCGAAATTGATATTGGTGCCAGAAGATGCTATGTAATCATCTGAGAACTGATAGATAACTTGGACCTAGTTTAAAAGTGTTATTTCCCCTGCTGGAACGTGTTTTACTGTTATTGAGTCAAATAAAATTTTCAATTTTATCTTTGGTTGCAGACGCAAATTAGCGGTAACTCAACATTTATAATAACAGTTGCTTTGTGATAGATTAAAACCAGTTTGTATTCCTCTTAACTGACTCCTTGACTGAATATTGACTTCTGAAGGCTCAGAACCTCAATTGCGAAGCGAGATATCACTACGTAATGTCATCACCATAGAAGAAATCCAACTGAAGATTATTTATTTAATATTCTTGAATATTAAAGTGTATTTTGAAAAAAAAGTAGTTCTTTAAATTCTAGTGTGGTACCGTACTTTATATTATGAAAATTTAGTTCATCAAAATTCGCAGCTTTAGAGTCAAGCAAGCAAATTCACATCTGTTTTAAATTTCTTGTGAAAGAGCATACATTGAGATTATTGGTAAGGCTTTTACCCCTATACTTCTTTCTAAATGATAAACAAACGTTAGTATATAGATGAAGACCACGGAATAAATTCGTGGAAATAACCATTTTCCTAAAAGCCTTACAATATTAGAAGGAAAAGAATACTTCGTGTTTCTTTAGTATGTCTTCTCATCACGCTCTC
>BMAW01038503.1:0-12365 GCA_019974015.1 Nephila pilipes | reverse complement strand
ATATATATATATATATATATATTTACACAGAAATAACTAATTAGAGTTAAATATTTTTAGTTGTAATCTACTTATGCATTTAGAGACATTCATTTAGCCTTCTTCCTGGTACATCTATTCTATTGAGTTTTACGAAACCAAACACTTGTCACGCTGTTGCTGAAACCTTCATATTACTTCATATTTAAGTGCGCTCATATGATAATCAAATGCAAGATTGGATTTCCCATTTGTATGCTGCTTTTGAAATGGTGGAGATACTTATGCAAAGTTAATTCACTTCTAACCGATAAACTTGGTAATGCTGTGTCAGATTGCCACACAACCAATATATCTGCTCTTAGACTACGCTCAATCATTAGTGCTTTTCAGTGAAAATTACAGTTGATGTGCAATGGAGCATACCTGGAAACCCTCATCAGCTGATCTTAATCTCAGCCTGCATCATAAGCCTTGGCTCAAACGCATCGGTAGAGAAATTAATCCTTTGAGGTGATCATAGATATGAATAGATTTGGTCAATGGGTGATAATTCAAAATTATATAATAATAGATATCGAACACAGAATCATTTCTGACTGTTATTGATTAGATCAAACCACAATAAATCTTGAAATGACTGAAGAGGAATTTATGTAAATTGCCTGTTCGCAGAATTTTTATTTGAGCAAGCTTTTAAATGTGATCAACTAGGTTTGATTTGAATAAATCAGAAGATACGAACATTTAACTGTGGGTGTAACAAGATTGAATATTATTAAAATGATATTTAACCCTTTCCAGTAATTATATATCAGTGATTTTCTGTTAGATAAAAGATGTCTTTTAGTGGAGAGACGATTATTTTTAATGGATTATATATATATATATATATATATATATATACATGATTATAATGGTTCATTCCGCAAGTTTTAATTAAAAGAAATCTCATTAAAATATAGATAAAATTTTATAAAAAAATATGAAAATTCTATTAAAATATAAATAATACACCAAAAAATATCATAAAATTGAATGAAAACTGCAGTGTGTTATCAAATTCATCATATAAAATTTAAAAAGTAAAAAGATTATTCTATAGTAAAAAAAAATATTTTACAAAAGCTTAGGTTTATTGATATAATTATAAACTCCAATTTTAATGAAACACACACACACACACGCATATATATATATATATAAAATTTTCAAATTAGTTAAATAAAAAATATCCAATCATTAAATTATTTTCGGGAAAAAAAAGGAATAATTAAAATAAAAAATTGTGACGATGTAACATTATATATATATATATATACTGGTTATAAATTAAGGAAAAATCGCAAAAATAACGATAAACTCAAAATTTTATGCGTACAAAGCAATGAAAGCACATAAAAAGTTATAAAATAGCTTAAGCACCACATAAGAAGTTATAAAATAGCTTAAAAAGAACTCACCGGACAATTATGGCGCTATAGGAATTAGTGTTTGTATACAAAAAATAAATCAGATGTGTCAGTTTGGTACACGAAAAATACCTTTACTATGGGGTATGATCCTCCGAGAAGCAATACAGCAATGTGTGATGCTTTCAATTATGCGGTGCATTAACTTAATTCTGTAGGAAATGCGAGCAATTGCTCATCCAAGGCAGTTGAAAATATGGCTAAGGTCCTGGAGTGGGATTCAGATCAGCTACACGCCATCGTAGAGTGTCCCAAATATGCTCAATAGGGTTACGTTCTGGAGATCGAGCTGGCCAATGCTTGCGCTAAATTGTTTCCTGCTCAGGATAAGCATCCACTATGCGAACCCTGTGTTATCTCGCATTATTATCCTGTTGCTCGAAAGCATCACCTATTGCCCAAGGCATAAGGATGCACATAAGCATCTAGGATGTTATCTGTATAGGTATGAGCATGAACATTTTAACGTTGAAAAACATGGACGTCTGTGCGTCGAACCAAACAAATACCACCCTGAACACACACGCTTCTTGATCTGTATGCATCTCTTTCACGGATGTGCGATGGATGAAAACGAGTTCTAGGTCCTCTCCAAATGAAAATACGCCTACTATCACTTTGGAGGTTAACCCTAGACCCCTCCGTAAAGAGAAAGGTACTCCATTAATCACGCGTCCAGTGGACATGTTGATATGCCCACCGAAAACGTTTCCGCCTATGGCGTGACGTGACTGGGACGCAAATTGTTGGCCTTCTGGCCTAAAGACTACGTTCATGAAGCCTTTGACGCACGATTAACCTTGATACTAACCTCCCGCAGCTTGCAGCGAGGAAGCATCTGAGATCAGCATGAGTTTTGGTTCAATTCCTTCGCTCGCATAATGACAAATTTGAGTAATCAGCACTCATGGTAGCGAATGGCCGTCCTTTGCTGGACCTTTTGGATGCCGAATCCATGGTTAGAAATTGCTGCCAAAGTCTGTAAATCACAGACGGACTTACATTCAGCCCTTTTTGCCATTTCTATCTGCTTTTGTCCTGTCTCTAGTATCCCAATAGCTCCCCATCGCAGTTCTTCTGTCAAATGATACCTGGAAATCATTGTTACAATTTCGCTATACCAAATTTCTAATCTCAGATACGCAGCGACAATATCCAACTTGCTCTGAGACATCTATTTTACACTCTTCTCAAATGGCGTATTCCGACTGCAGCGTTACTATTTTGTATAATGTAATATCGTTCAGCTCCTTTTACTAACCCACATATTCAAATTTCATTGAGATTGGCATGTTTTGGGGCGAGTAATCACTATTTTTGGGATTTGTTTTCCTTAATTTATGATAAAAAGTACATATATATATATATATATATATGTATGTATTTGTATGTGTATATATATATATATATATATATGTGTATTTGTATGTATATATATGTACGTGTGTGAGAGTGTGTATATAATTCTTACTCATGAGAAGGGGTGTCACTGGCCCGCTTTATTCATTGTCCAGGAATGAGGGTTCCGGAATCATTGGAGAGATGGATTTTTCAAAGACGAAATTTAATTTAACAATATGATATGTACAAATTATTTTAAAAATAAGTATTTAGACTATTGGAACAAAAAAATTTAGAGAGTTATGACATCTTACGTCGCAATACTATGACCATACTTCTGGCTGTTAAGATGTGAATCTTTTAGATAAGGCTACAAAACAGAATACTGTACATAACCCATTATTGTCAGATTCATCGTATTTTGAAACCGTGTAGTACGATGCCCTGTTCTATAAGGTATTTCTTAAATTATAGAACCATATTAAAATTCAATAATCGTTATAGTAGGAGATACATTACTGGAAGCCTTTTTTCTGTGAGATACGCAATAAAGTATTTATAATTTTATATAATTAATTTCAGGTTCAAGATGAATAAGCACACAAGAAACATAAAATAGAACATTTAATTTGCGAATAAGCTTTTACTTCTTTTAAATCTGAAATCATAAGTTCTTATTTAAAAATAAAAACTGTGTTTAGCAAATGCATCTATACGAAGGCTATGCAAATCTTATAATTACAGAAATGAAAAATTAATATAAAATTTGAAAGAAAAAATGAGATATGAAAATAAAATTAAAAAATAAGGAAAAAAGGGACAATAATGTATTATTTAGAAATATACATCAAATGAAAAGAGCTGCATCATTCATCATTTCCATTAGGGTCATTTCGATACACACATTGGACAAAGCACATTCACAGTGTTGAAGACATCTGTCATACAATTAGCCAAAACAATACTAGAGAATATATATATATATATTCTAAAACAGAAGCCTTATTGTTTGCCAAATTTGTAATAAAAATTATATCACATTTATGTTGTTCATTACACTCCATTATGCTTTCCATTGAATTACGCTTTAAATATTTATTCTTTACAAAATTGCAAGTATGAAACAATAATCTTATTTTTAATTATATTTGTTTATGAATAGTTTTACTATATACGAATTAGAGAAGACTTTCTCACGATCAAATATCTTTAAAATTTCGATTTATGATATAAAATTTATATGCACATTAATAATGAAAAATTAATATTTTCATAATAACATGTTTTCATGACATTTACAGGCCTGTTTAAATCTCTTTTAATACAATATACAGTTGATTTTTGTATTTTTTATGGGGTAAAAGTTTAATAATTTTTTGTGTAAGTTTTTTAAAATAATTCTAGAGTTATTGTATTAATTTTACTTGCATTTAATATTTGTAGCACATAATTAGGATTAATTTAAAAATGTAATCTTTCAAAGTTATTTTTTTCCTAAGATTTTATCTTTCAAATAATTTATAATGCATCTATAAAATAATACTAATCTAATGGATATGTTACACTAACTAATATTTATGAAATATTAGGAATTTTATTAGTTTTAAGTTTGCATTCTAAAAATATTTCTTCTTGTTAATTTCCAAAGAGAATACCTTTTTCAATATGCTTTTATGTTTTTTTTTTCTATTCAGTTATACTTTTAATCAAATATTTGCTTCTCTGGATTTTGATAATTAATACTAAAATAAAAAATAAAAATATATGTTTTAATCACTAAATATACGTGTCTGCTTCTGCAAGTTCTTTCTTCTGGCGATTTGAAGGAAGTAGACTATGCCACATGAAACAATTGTTTACTTACATTTATAAGCTTTTTTGCATATTACGAACTCCCCCAAGTATTATAATATGTTTACACAAATCGTTTACTCAAATTATTTCCTTTTGCATGATATATGTGAAAGATATATTCTAACGCTACAAATTTTATACTATGCAGGTGTGTTTTCTAAAATATATTTACAGATAATTTTGCAATATTTATTCAGACACTAAACATTATAATAATACGTAGGAATTTTTCTCAATCACATAAGGTCATTGTATATGAATATTAGAACATTACTCCTTTTCATTATTTAGAACTTTAATTTATGAAAAAAATTTTGAGAAAAGATATATTGGCGAAAAAAATGTTATCGCTAAACGTGGTAAAATCAGGGTGTTTTTTTTTTATTTTTGTTAAGTATATTATGTATACATTTATTTTTAAAATAAGTAATAATTCATGAACAAAATATTTAATTGATTTACAAGTATTACGCATTTATACTATATTAATATTTGTTTAAGTTTGTGTTTGATACATATTTAAACTTCCTTATATACTTAACATCTAGAAGTGAAATAACTGAATATAGATGTATTATTAATATCTTTAAATTAATGAAAAACATGATTTGTTCAAATATCTTTTCAGGGGATCTAAATTAAAATTTTCTAGATTTGTGTTGTTTATTAAGGGGAAGTAAATAACATTGTAATATTGTATCTCTAGATTTTGAAGTATGCTTTTGATATGCAGTGGATATGAGAAGTCGATATCAGCTTTCTTTTAAAATTTTACTTAAATACAAAGGAAAATACAGCTTCTTATAAATAATTTAATTAATAAGGTATGGTAGATATGCTTATCAATTGTCAGATAAAAATATCTAAAATGATTTCCTTAGTTTTCAGAAAAAATCCGACAAATCGAAGATCACATTAAAACAAGACTAATGATACAATCTTTTGCGGGAAGTGTATGAAATAACTTGCTTATTTAATGCTTTATAAGGGCATTTTTCTAGAATTCTCCATATTATGATTCCTCACCAAGGCTATTACTACACCTCCAAAAGCATTTAATCTTATCTAGAGTTTTATCGATGATTATTTATGTATGAAGTAATAATTAGTAGCATTGCTTATATATTATCCTTTCAGAAATCTAAGCTAAGTTTTATTAAAAATTTTATTTCAATATATATTTATTCTTATTTCAAAATCTAAGTGCCTCGATGCCTTGTACCACAAAGCTTTAAATTCAATACATAAAAAATTGCTTCATACCTTTGAGCTATCAGGAGTATATTAGAGTTTTTCAGATAACTTTGTTCGAGTCTTTTACATAAATGTATTCTTAAATTGCTTAAGATATTCTTGATACGTTTTAAAACATATTATCATTCACTGAGCTTTACCTCTGTCAATCATATCCTTAATGTGACTTAGAACAGTATAAGTGCTTAAGTAATATTTTAATTTTTATTTGCAAATAAAATGAAATTACTTCAATTATGTCTCCTAAGTTATTTTGTAATTCACTTAAATCATTAAAGTATTTGCGATGTGGGACTATTTGTAGTTTTCTCTATACTAACCTTAGAGAAATTTTGTTATTTTACTTGCGTACAGTTACAATACCTTGCCAAACAAAATAAAACGTGATTAGATAAATTAGATGAATATATGATGAGTGATGAATTTCATTTAAAAAGTAAAATTAAGGATAGTGATTTATTAACAAAATAAAACTCAAAGGAAAGAGAAGGAAGATAGATAATAACAACAAGCTGATATATGTTCATAAACTGGATTGAATCATTGTAATTAATTTTTAGAATTTAAGCGATTCCTAATTAGATTAATAAGATTCGAACCTACAGTAAACAACAATTTTGTAAATTCGACGTAGTGATTTGGTATGCTAAGATTTTATTATCAGCCACTGAACGGGTTATTGTTTTAGTTGGATCACTTTTGGCTTAGAAGATCCCTTTTCCATTTTTTGTGGTTTGCATCAATTTCATTACATTTAGATTAAATATATTCAATTTAATAATTTATCGTTTCCTTTAATTTAATATCAGAAAGTTTACTATTGTCCATTTCTCGATATTCCATTGCTTACTTTAATTCTTATATTTAATTGAGAAATTTAGCAATAATTATAAAAATGAGCCCCTTAGTTTGCTAAATCTGTTCTTTGTAAGGCTTTGCATAGAACTTTTTATTACAATTTCTTAGGATATAAAGTAGGATTAACTAAGTGAAGAGTAATTCCAATTCGATTTGATTTTACGTCTAGTGCTAAATAGCAAAAAAAAAATGTGTTATCCTCTCTTATATATCTTCAAGCGGATGTTTGAACTTATTTAATACTTAAGAGTACTTTAAGTTGCCTATTGAGTTAAAAAATGAAGGAAACATACTACGTATCAATTAAACTATAAAACCAATTCAAACTATACTCAGTAAAAATACAAAGGATAATGAATGATATTAGTTATGTAATTCACCACTAGTCTTTTAAAACGGGTTAGTTCATTAATATGTTATATGTTAGAAGATGAAATTTCTTTGGAGTACAATACATAAATAAATTATCTAACTTCATCTCCAATAAAGAAAAATTCCTGAAGATATCTACTTACTTGCAAAGAGTGCAATGCACTTCAAATGAGTATTTGGAAGAGATAATGACTATATGTGAGAATAATGTATTACTCGGGTGGAGTCTTCATTTTGAAGTATGATAAAAGTTTGACGAGATGAACTTCTCATGTAATATTAACACTTTTTCCAAGTGTTTTATAGGCATCAGTAATATGATATAACGAATTTCAGTCAAGCAGAAACAAGTTATCTGGAGATAATATGGAAATATTATAACATAATTCCTTTCTACTAAATTCCATTTTTATAAATTCTAACATTATAAAAAAATTTACTTAATTTAAAATATGAATTTCACTCACTTTAAAGGAAAAAAACAAACTGTAAAATTAGGAAATGCATAAACTTGAATGATGATGTACGAATTCAATTAAATTTAGACTTTATAATAGTGTATTGTATAGTGAAATATGTGTTTTTATTGCATAACAACTATTAGCTAATAAAAATAAATTAAATCTTCTAACGTAATAAATAATAATAAATTAAGTGCTATAGATCATAATATTATTTCCAAGATAATCTTTTAAATTCTAATTTCGTTTTCAAATGTTACAATCCTCAACATGATATCAAATTAATATTAAAGTATTTACTTATTTAACTTGTGGTCGAAATATTTGAAAATTAAGGAATACGGAGTTAATTAATGTAGTTCAAAATATTAAGTCATACACAGTCTTATATGCTTTAATTATTTGATTTTAATCTAAATATTACCTAAAATTCATTTTTTCAGGTAATTAATTAATATAATATTTGTACATTTAACTCAAATTTAGCACAATTTAAATTTTATTTAACTTAATTCAACCATTTAATACAATTGTTAATATGCGGCAAAATGTTTAAAATTAATCAATTGTCACAATCAGAGAATTTTTCTTAAATTTAAGTCATACATTTTTTTGTTCAATTTGAAAATTGATAGAAAAATGTTAAATATTATTGTTAAGGAAAGTGTATATAGTATTGTAATGTGTATTTTTATGAATTACAAATGCTTATATGTTTTATATATATATGTATACTCAAGAGCCAAAACATTATGACCACCCTAACATTTTGCAATGAACTCTCCTGGATGACGTGGAAGGCACGTGATCAGGTGCAAGTGGTATTTAACTGCTGTTGGAGAGTATGAAGTATCATTCTTTCACTTACTTCTGTGTGTGATGGGAAAGGCTACGGATCTAAGCGACTTTGATAGAGTGCAGATTGTATGGCTCGAAGGCTCGGAACAAGTATTTCCGAAACTGCACGACTCGTGGGTTGTTCGCAATCTACAGTTGTCAGTGCTTATGCAAAGTGGATGAATTACGGTGAAACCAGCAGTAGACGACATGGTGTTGGACGTCCACGTGCTATCAAAGAAAAAGGTCGTCGGAGACTGTCTCGCATGGTGAAGCAAAACCGGAGCCAGAAAGTGGCTCATCTTACAGCCCAATACAATGCAGGGCCAAGTAGAATAGTATCGGAGCACACTGTTCAGCGGACACTGTTGGATATGGGGCTACGCAGCAAACGTCCCACTCGTGTGCCTTTGCTGACCAAGCGTCTCCACCAACTGCGCATGCGCTAGGCCCGGGAACATCGCGACTAATCCATGGATCAGTGGGAGAGAGTTGCCTGGTCAGATGAATCATGGTTTGTAATTCATCAGGCCAATGGCCGTGTCAGGATACTCTGTCTTCCAGGTGAACAGTTGCTCCTTCAATGTACAGTAGGTCATACACAGGCCGGTGGTGGCGTTATTATGCTTTGGGAGACGTTCTCTTGAGCATCTCTGGGACCCGTGGTTGTGGTAGAGCAGACCATGAATGCTACAGGGAATCTGAACACCATTGCGGACCAGTTGCACCCTTACATGGCATCTGTTTATACAGCTGGAAATGGAATGTTCCAACAGGACAATTTCCAGTGTCCCAAGGCTAAAATTGTGTTAGAATGGTCCCAGGAACATGATTCTGAATTCTAGTTAATGTCCTGGCCACCTAACTCACCGATAGAACACATTTGGGATGTCATGGGACGGCAGCTCAGAGTTCAAAGACAACCAATTCGCAATATCTCGGATTTGCATGACCGTTCCTTAAACATCTGGTACAATCTGTCTCCGGTCATCTACCAAGGACTTGTGGCATCCATGCCAAGGCGGGTTGAAGCTGTGTT
This sequence comes from Nephila pilipes, assembly GCA_019974015.1. NCBI lineage: Eukaryota > Metazoa > Arthropoda > Arachnida > Araneae > Nephilidae > Nephila > Nephila pilipes. The sequence goes on along the minus strand of BMAW01038503.1, from coordinate 2,898 downwards.
GTGGGCCAAAGGTGGGCCAACTCGTTATTGACAAGTGGTCATAATGTTTTGGCACTTGAGTGTATATAATACATATAAGCATTTGCAAATGCTTATATATACGTGTGTGTGCGTGTGTGTGGAATGGACGTGTTACTAATTATTCTAATTAAGTATTCAAATAATCAATATTGAAAACATTTAATATTGAAGATCTGAGTCTTTAATTAGAATAATTAGCAAAAATAGGTTATCCTACATCTAAATTGTGTGGTGGCCGATGTTATTAATTATTTTAATTAAATATTCAAAACTTCAATATTGAAAATATTTAATTTGGACGCCTATACAATATATATATATATATATATATGTATGTATGTATGTATGTATATTGTTACGGAAAGAATTCTTTTCTTCTCTGTGGGAGTGCAGGGAGTCCAAATCAAGTCCGAAACTTAGGATAAAGACAATTGACGATTTATTCGTAAATCTTCAAAACAACACACATATAGCACAATGTGGACCAGTAACAGATAAACAGTACTTGCACAATTCAATGAAACAGATACTGGAAAAAAGAACATATTAAGTATATTCATGGTTATTCCAGCAAAGTTAAGTTCACCAGCTTATCGCCCTCACTCCGGGCAGAACAGCAAAAATATTTTGCAATTCCCGGGAATACTCTGACGATTCCTTGAAAACATACGTTACTTCTTCTCAAATTCCTCCGGCACGTCTAACTTGAAGTGCCTCATTTCAAAATTATACACAACATAACTATATAACTAGTATTATTACCAAGTTTTATAGTTACCATACCTTTTTACTAAATATAAATGTACAATACAGTGCACTAAGAAATTATAAGACGTCTAACTTGTTGCTATAATTCTGAAAAAGACATAGTTTTCAAATCTTAAGATTGGTTAACTAAAATCGATTGAGAACTGTACTAACAAAAACTTTAAAAATGATCTTAAATTGTATTGAGATCCCTTCATTTTCCTAAAAATTGAATAAGGTGTCACTTAAGAAAACAAAGACCACATGAAAAAAATTAGCATATCATACACCTTAACATAATCATTGTAAAATGCATCCTTTAGTATTTCGTGACCACATTACCTCAGAAGCAAAATTACAAGTTTTGATTTTTTTATCCACTATTTATTTGAAAATGTAACTGGGTAAAGAGTTATCAGTGGTGAAGGGAGAAAAACTTTATTTTATTAAAGTACTAGTAAATGTCTGAAAGAAAAATAGTGAATTTAATGTAGCGTTCAAAAACTGTCATCCAAAAATCACATCGTTAAAAATGATGACTCAAAAAATTTTGGAGGAAAAAAATATTTTGAAAATGACAGAATGGGAGTAATCGACAAATTTTTCGACTACTAACTAATAAGATCTTTCATTTCGTAAAATTTCTGAACGTTTCAACAATAAAAAAAGTATATCACATGTCACTGTTTGAAAGTCTTGAATTAAATACAAAAGAAAAACTTATAAAAGTGAAGATAATATGACAGGTATCGAAACATCATTCAGAAAAAAAAATATTGAATTGGTTTAAAAATTTTATGTCATTGAACAATGAGTACAAACAAATAACATTTTCTGCTGAAAATTTAACCTTGCAGGTCCCAATGGCTTCATACACTCTTAGCGTGACTAGAAGAGGAAGCTGAAAGAATGTTTCGGTCAACAAGTGGAAGAAGGGCTAATGATGGTTTGGGGAGCCTTTATTATGATGTATTTGTGTGATTTACTGCTGTTTTATTGTATGATTTTGACCTGTGCATTTTTTCACTCCAAGCTATATAATCATATGATACCGTTTGGGCTTTTATTACGTGGTGATTAATGGACATTTCAATAGGACAATGCTTGTTATTATACATCTAAACCCGCACAAAAAGGGAATTTAAAAAAAAGCGTGGTTTGTTGCAGTTTTAATGGCTTACATAGCCAAGTTGAATTCCGGATTTAATTCCCATTGAAACTTTTGCGGTACGTTATTTCACAATATTTATACGAATAATAGACAGTTTTTATCTGCCCCGGAACTAGAAGTAGCCATTGTGAAAAAATGGTGCAATTTTTCAGAAAATTGAATTTAACCACCTGGTCATTTCATTGAAAAACAGTCTTCCAAGTTATAGGGAAAAACAAAGGACTAATAATGTATTAAGTTTCATACATTTCATGTTCATAAAAAAAGATTTTATAATTTTTAAAAAGATTTTCCATTCATTTCTAATATCTGGGTAAACTTACTCATTTATTGAATCTTTAAAAATTATCGAATCTTAAATTTAATAAATAAGTTGTAATTCCATAATTCTTTTGTTTAAATTATATTTGGAACCTTTATTTAATTAATAATTTTAAAAATAAAACAAATTCTGCAGTTTTAATGGAGTTTAGTATCCGTTGAATAATACAACTTATTTTTGGTTTAAACCAAAGTAATATTTGTAATTCTTAAAATATCTTGTAATTGTGTTTATAAATTAATTTTTTGTTAAACCAGTTTCCACAAACATAAATACTATTGCTTTAGATTAAATCATATACATAACAGATTTCTTAATTTAGTAATTTCTTTCCGCATTCTTCTTAATATCATATTATTTTGAAAAATTCAAATACATCTTGTCAAAAATACACTTTTGATATAACTGCCTTATTAAGTATCATGTTTTAAGTCTTTTAAACCCTACTCATTTCGCTACACAGAACTCTTATTACATTTTTCATCATAATGTGTTTAGATAATAAACAATTTAAAAGTCATAATAATAGCTGATTGTCCTCACTCCTGGTCGCGATAATTTGAATTTACGTTATAAATGTCACAATTGATAGCATATATATATATGATATATATATATAAATGTCACAATTGATGGC
>BMAW01038499.1:0-27916 GCA_019974015.1 Nephila pilipes | reverse complement strand
GGAAGAGACATACCTGATCCAAGATTCCCTCTGACTATGTCGCCTTAATCTGCGAGCAATTGCCCTTGCCCTTTTAAAGGCTATGAGATTTTCAGTTGTGGGATACCGTCTGAAGATACCCCACAATTTCCTTTGTTCCCGGTAGGAGGATTGACATTCCTTATTCCACCATGGTTTACTCATCTTCCTCTGTGATGTTCCACTCTTCGGTATCGCTGCATCAGCAGCGTTCACGATAGAGGTAGTGACATGTCGGACAGAGTCATTAACATCTCGATCTTGAACCATTGTACCGGTAATAACCGCTATCCGTGTGAATAAATCCCAATCTGCCCGGTTGAAGCGGTAAGTGGGGGGACGTAAACGCACCCCACTACCATGAACCTGGGAGATCAGGAGAGGGAAATGATCACTATTATAGAGATCATTTAGAACCTCTAAATTCAGCGACGGTAGCAGTGTCGGTGAACAAATGGCTAGATCAAGGGAATGAAATGTCCTAGTGGGAGCATGGAAATACGTTTTCTCGTCGGTGTTCAGCAGACAGAGACTGTGATCAGAGATCAATCGCTCGATCTGCCGACCGCGAGAATTTGTACCATCATACCCCCACTGAGGGCTGTGTCCATTAAAATCACCTAGCAGAAGGAAGGGAGCTGGTAACTGTTCGACTAGTTGGTCTAAATCCATTTGTGACACTACATCGTTAGGTGGCAGATAAATGCAGCAGACTGTGATTAATGTGCGAGTATGAATTCGCACAGCCACAGCCTGCAACGATGTGGTCAGTGTAACGACGTTATGAGGACAGTTCTGGGATGCCAGAATGCAAACACCTCCAGAAGAAGGTGATGCGACATCAACATCCGGTCGTACACAATGATATCCACGCACGCGGGTGTTCATATTACTCTTCAGAAAAGTTTCCTGAAGAGCAACACGGACAGGTTGGTGTGTAGATAGTATGGATTTGAGATCCTCTAGTCTGGGTCGTAAACCACGGCAGTTCCAGGAAACAAAAGCCATTAATTGGGCGCACTCGAAGTGGAAGGTCCCGTTTCCAGGACCCCCATGGAGTCATAATCTTCGGGCGATGGGTGTAAAACCACCGCATCCCCGTCAATGACCCTCGTTTTTTTGCGAGGAACGCTGTTCTTCGCAGATAGTTTTAATTTTTGCCTCTGCAAAGCTTTAGACCTGGCTAATGGCCTAGTCTGTTGAGCCTTTGCAGAGGAAGGAGTTTTAAAAATGTTTATTTTTTTCTTGGGTTGCAGAGCTTTAGTGTCAGATTGTGGTGTCTGTTTAGTAGGTTGCGGTTTCTTAATGGTATGAAGAGGTTCAGGACATTGAGTGGACTTTGAAACTTTAACATTCTGGGTTGCCGTAGCGTAGCTTTTTCCCTGTACAGGAGTACGAGAAGAAACTACACGGCGAGCCTCGGGATACGACAAATTCTGCAGCGTCTTCACCGTTGAAATTTCCTTTTCTTCTGCCCATTTAGGGCAAGAACGAGAGTATGCAGGGTGGTTGCCCTGACAGTTGACGCACTTTTCTGCAGCGTTACAGGAAGCACTATCGTGTCCTGTTGCTGTACAGCGAGCGCACGTCAACTGTCCCCTACAAGCGGTCTTGGAATGGCCATATCGTTGGCAATTAAAACATCTCAGAGGGTTCGGAATATATGGTCGGACGGAGAGTCGGAGATACGCGGCCTGAACTGTCTGTGGCAGGGTAGGAGTCGAAAAGGTCAAGATGAGGTGCTGGGTGTTAAGCACCTTACCATCTCTCCTAATCGTAATCCTCCTGACACCACAAACTAGCTGGTCCTGCAGATTCTCCAGAATCTCTTCCTCCGACACGTTTTCCAAATCCCTTGAGGATACTACGCCACGAGAGTAGTTCAAATTTTTATGAGGTGAAGTCGTTACAGAATAAGGTCCTAAAGTATTCATACTCATTACAAGTTGTGCTTGTTTTGAGTTTGATACCTCGATTAATAGGTCCCCAGAACGTAGCTTCTTTATGTCCTTTACTGTTCCTACCATACCCTGTATTCCCTTTTGAATCAAAAAGGGAGATATGGTAGTAAAATTGTCGGTTTCTCTTTTAATGACAAAGAATCTGAAGTTATTATTTACACTGTCTGTTGTTCCTTTAATTTCTTTTTCTAATTGATGTTCTACACGATCAGCCCAAGATTCATTATTAGATTTATTAGAGTTTTTAATTGCTTTGGGAGCCAAAATCGAATTTTCTTTATTTGTCACCATATTGCCTTAGGAAAAAAAAAAGATTTCACGGACAGACTTCTAGTTCGATGGGTCCCCGCCAGACCCATCTCCCCACCCTTTCCTAACGTGGAAACGAGTAACCTCCGGAGAGATTCGTTCCAGCCGGACAATGTGACCTGCCCCATTACGTGCCCAGGCAGAGGCACAGGTCCAAGGCCGAAGCCGAGGAGGATTTCTCGCAATGGGAGGGAGGTCACACCATCCAGCCACACGCAACCAAGGCTCTCCCTCTGGGAACATTTTGAGGATGACGTTCCGAAACTGTATCCGACGGCGCACGCAACTCCTCTCCTCGCACACCCTTCTCTAACCAGGGCCTTTTCCAATCACGCCCATGCGGTCTCCCACTAGGTACCTCCGCATGAGGGGTACTGGGGCCCCGTATTGCCAGAGCTAGGCATGCAGGAAATCGGCATTGATACGGCGTCGGCCTTTTAGTGTTTTAGTAGAGACACCACAAATATTTTTTTTTTAATTTAAATATTTTTATTCATTTTTTTTTTATTTTTAATTTTTTTTTCAACACAATAGTTAACATAAACATTAATAAGAATAAAAAACTAAGTTAGTTTAAACTGTTTTCCGCCTGATATTATGAGATATCAAGCGGAAAACTCCCCAAAGCAAAACACATGACAGGAAAAAAAAGAGGGGGGAGAAGAAGAGGAAAACAAAGATCACTGAGGTACCTCGGGGTTGTGAAGCCCGTACTCATCTCAGGTAGATGAGCCCCCTGAGGGGATCAGCCGAAGAAATGACGCCACGAGAGAAATTGAGGTTATTATGTGGAGATGTTGTGACTGTGTAAGGGCCTAAGTTCTTCATAGCCGAAACAAGCTCTGCTTGTTTAGCATTATTCACCTCAATCAGAAGATCACCAGATCGCAGTTTCTTAATTTCCTTCACCGTTCCTACCATACCTTGGATCCCTTTTTGAATCAAAAAGGGCGATATGGTGGTAAAGGTTTCATTTTCTCTTTTAATAACAAAAAAACGTAAATTATTATTTGATAGAACATTTGTTGCTACCTCCATGGAGGTAGATGTGGTTGATGGAATAAGGCCTCCATTGGGGCACAAAGATTTTGGATCCATAGGGTTTTTTTTAGGTTCACTCCAGTGCGCCTCCACCCACCATAGGAGTCCAACAAGGGAAGGCAGCCCGCCGGTCATCTGGCTATTGCCAGGCACGGCACTTACCCCAGAGGTGGCACTGGAGTATAGTATTACAGCTTCGGGGTGTGGATCCGTCGGTTCACCCGAGGCACCCCTAACTGCAATACTAACCCTAAAGCAACGTCGTTGGGGTTCGAGAAGAACCCCTCAGAAGCGATCACCAGCCGATTGACAGGAGCGGGCTCACTCCTGCCCCCCGTCTACGGAGAAGCATGGGCCAAAGGGAACGCAACAGGATCCCCAGACTCCACTTCCCCCGGCACGGGTCGCCGCACACGACAAACATGCGGGTCAGGTCAAGAAAGAAAAACCTTGATCTAACGTTGCAGTTACGAAATAAACTTTTCATTTTTAAATTCCCAACTGAATAAGTATAAAAGTAAATACAGAAAGTAAAGAACATAAGGTAACGAACGTAAAATAACCACAAAATCAACCCCAAACAGAAATAAAAAGAATTTCGTTAGATACCTGCAAATAAAAATTTAACCAAACAGAGATTTTTTTTGTCTTTCTTTCTTTTACGGGTTTTTTTTCCACTTGGGTATCTCGGGTACGTGGCCTCCCGTAATCACCCGAAGATGAGCCCCTGAGAGGAAGAAAGGGAAAAAAAGATGCCAATTTGACAAGAAGGAGGGTCGAAAATAAGAGAAGGATCGCTAGGGTATCCCGGGCGCGTCACCCGTGTTTACCAAAGACAGTAAACCCCATGGGAAAGGAAAAGATCACTCAGGTCCCTCGGGTTCGTGAAGCCCGTACTTACCTGAAGTAGGTAAGCCCCTGAGGGGTTACGACGCCACGAGAGTAATTAAGGTTCCTATGCGGTGAAATGGTTACGGGATAAGGTCCCAAGCTCTTCATCCTCATAATTAGTTCTGCTTGCTTCGAGTTGTTCACTTCAACTAAGAGATCACCGGAACGAAGTTTCTTTAAGTCCTTCACAGTTCCTACCATACCTTGAATCCCCTTTTGGATTAAAAAGGGGGATATGGTAGCAAAAGTGTCTATTTCTCTTTTTATAAGGAAAAAACGGAAATTTGATGGTTTGTTACTTATGTCTATGCAATCTTTTTGTTCTTTTTCAGCATTTCTTGAAATATGTTCTTCTACACGTTCAGCCCAAGAGTCGTCTTTTGAAATTTGAGATTTTTGAACAGCTTCGGGAGCCAAAATCGATATACCTTTATTTGTCACCATAGTGCCTGAGAAAGAGAAAAAAATCACGGACAGACTTCTAGTTCGATGGGTCCCCGCCAGACCCATCTCCCCACCCTTTCCTAACGTGGAAACGAGTAACCTCCGGAGAGATTCGTTCACAATGTGACCTGCCCCATTACGTGCCCAGGCAGAGGCACAAGTCCAAGGCCGAAGCCGAGGAGGATTTCTCGCAATGGGAGGGAGGTCACACCATCCAGCCACACGCAACCAAGGCTCTCCCTCTGGGAACATTTTAAAGGATGACATTCCAAAACTGTAACCGACGGCGCACATAACTCCTCTCCTCGCACACCTTTCCCCAACCAGGGCCTTTTCCAATCACGCCCATGCGGTCTTTCCACTAGGTACCTCCGCATGAGGGGTACTGGGGCCCCGTATTGCCAGAGCTAGGCATGCAGGAAATCGGCATTGATACGCCGTCGGCCTTTTAGTGTTTTAGTAGAGACACCACAAATATTATTTTTTTTAAAATTTTAAATATTTTTATTCATTTTTTTTTATTTTTAATTTTTTCTTCAACACAAGAGTTAACATAAACATTAATAATAAGAAAAAAAAATCTATGTTAGTTTAAACTGTTTTCCGCCTGATATTATAAGATATCAAGCGGAAAACCCCCCAAAGCAAAACACATGACAGGAAAAAAAGAGGGGGGAGAAGAAGAGGAAAACAAAGATCACTGAGGTACCTCGGGGTTGTGAAGCCCGTACTCATCTCAGGTAGATGAGCCCCCTGAGGGGATAAATTCTCCTGAAACGTTGTAAGTTAACACCAGAGAAATTTAGACAATTGTTTGTGAAGCATCGGAAAAACAAGATATCACTTGGGGTGATTTCGCATACGAACTGAAAAACAATTTTCACAAATGGATTCGAGGATTACAAATTAACACTTATAAAGATTTGTGTGACCTGATGATTACTGACCAAATCAAAAGAACTCCGCCAGAAATGTATGATCATTTTATTGACGAATGGATATATTTGAAAAAAAAAACGGATCAAATTGCCTCAAAATTAGACGTTTATGAAAATGTCAGAGAGAGTGTCAACAGAAGATCGAGAGAAAATTTCCAAAGAGAGTATTCAGCTTTTATCAAACGACCACCATGGGAAGAACAGAAAAATTTACCAGTACGTAGATATATTCCACCACATTCAAGAGAAAATACCAGAACTCAAAGAAGAAAGAATGTTATATTTGTAGATTACAACACCTGGCGAAGAACTGTCCAAAAAGATACAAGGCGACGGGAATGAATGATTATATTGATACACACACAAGATGATCAGGCAGAAACCGCAGAAATTCGAACTGAGTTCCTTTTAGAAAGCAGAAATAAGAAAGAATCAAGCGAACCAAAATTAGCTATGAGTGATGCTGAAGTTGCTGTCAACGGAAAGAGTGCAATAGTTTTAATTGATTCCGAATAGGTGATAACTGTGTTGAACTCGGATCTCATTTCGGTTGGTTGGTTGAATTTGTGGCACTAGATCCTCTAGGGATATATTGTGCCAAACACAGATCTCATTTCGGATGAAGAGAATGAGGAAGGGAAAATAATTTAAAAAGCACATACGGAATAAAAAAAATAGAAGCTCCTCTTTCCAGTGTTCAGCTATGGATAAAGAACAAGAAAAACGAAGCATTTTCGAAACCAATTCAAGTATTAGTAGCGATCACAGATAAAATCCAAGGTCAAGTGAGTGAGTGAGTGATAGTAGGTTTTAATGGCGCAAGAGCCAAAGTAGGCTATGCTGCGCCAAACACTAGTTAAAGTTGATTAAACACTAATGGCATTAAAAACATAACATTAACACAAAAAACACACACAAAAGATAAAAAATTAAATTAAAATGTGGTGTAAAAGGCCAATATGACGTTAAAAAGCATATAAATTATGGTGGGGGATTCAGACAGTTTTAAAACTGAAGAATGAAAAAAAGTCCGGCGATGATGATCAAACACCGGACAGTCAATTAAAATATCATGAATAGAGTAAGGGACATGGCAGGAAGGACACTCGGGAGCATCCTCCCCAAATAAAAGATGTCTATGGGTAAATCGAGTATGTCCAATGCAAAGGCGGCTCAATCTGACATCCGCTCTACGAATTGGACAAACAGACCAATCTCCAATGATCGGCTTCACCGAGTGTAATTTGTTATTAATATGTAGATTCCAATATTCCTGCCATGCCTGATTAATGGAATTTAAAATGTGACATCGTATGTCCTCAAGTGGGACTGCGAGCTGCAGAGGATTCGTTGCCGAACGTGCAGCCGAGTCCGCTTGTTCATTGCCTAAAATACCTACATCACTAGGTATCCAACAGAATTTAATAAGATAACCCCTATTGTACAAATTACAAACAATGTCTGCAATGTCAACTACAGTAGGATGAGTGCAATCGTCTAGATTGACCAATGTTTCCAGGACGCTTCTGCTGTCAGTATAAATGACGAACTTCCGGGAACTAGATTTTTCGACTAATTTAAGAGCACAGTAAATGGCGACAGCTTCGGCAGTATATATACTGCAGGAAGAGTCGAGCCGGTAACTGTGCCTGATGTCGTTTGAAACGACACCACAGCCGACATATCCAGTTCCTTCGATCCGTCCGTATAAATTGGAATAAAATCCACATACTGACAGCGATGGAAAGCAAAGAGGCGTTTGAAAAAATTGGACTTGTGGTGATCTTGCTGTATGAGGCAAAGGGGTTATGGTAAAGAAACCTTGGAATATTCCAAGGTGGAAATTTAATAAAATTTCGTTGCTGAACATCCAAGTCATGTAGGTTGAGTTCCTGAATGATTTCTTTCACCCTCTCTGAGAAAGGACGGATGAAAGAAGGTCGAGCATCATAAAGTCTCCGTAAAGATGTACTGATATGAACTGTTTGCAGAGGATGAAAATGTATCGATAACATGCGATAAAAATAATTGAACGACAGTTTCTTGCGGCGTAAGTCCAAAGATAACTGGTTACAAAGCACATAGAGACTCTGCACAGGTGACTTTCGAAACGCACCCCAGCAGATTCTCAGAGCATGATGGTGGACTGGGTCAAGTTTCTGCAAGTTAGTTTTGCAAGCAGATCCGTAGACGATACATTCGTAGCCGATCCGGAACAGAATCACCGAATGATACACTCGGAGTAGAGAAATTCGATCCGCTCCCCAAGAGGTGTTGGACAACACCTTCAAGATGTTGAGGGATTTCTCACACTTCTTCCGCAGATGTAAAATGTGCGGAAGGAAAGTGAGTTTGCGGTCCCCGAACTGCACAACGGGAGTTTCACCTTTCAAGTTGATGTATGGACGAACAACTAGAGGTCCCCTGAATGTGTTAAAATCAAGCTGGTGTGGCGACATTGCCATTCCGTTGAACATGGGAAAATCTGTGGTGGACTACTTACAAGAACAAAAGATCCATTTAGAGATGGCTGCTGAGCAGGCGTCATTAATAGCCTCCGGAAGAAAAGAAGCTTATGCAAGGTATTGCAATCGTAAAGCTCGTTCCAAAAATTTTGAGATGGGCGAAAAAGTATACTTATTGATACCTGATTCAAAGAAAAAGCTCTACGCGCAGTGGACCGGCCCTGGAGAAATAGTAGGTTTGAATCATCTGCACTCTTATAAAGTGAAATTAAGAGATGGAAAAATTCGGCATTGTCATGTGAATAAGATAAGAAGGTATTACCCAAGAGTTAATGCAATCGGTGTGATATTCGAAGACGATGAAGATTTTGACGAAGTTCTTCCCACTCCAAATTCTCTGAGGCCCGGAATGAAAGAGTTATTGAAGCATATTGATGTAAGCCATCTGGAAGATGAGGAAGAAACCAAATTGCTAGAATTGTTAAGTGAGTACCAAAAACTGTTAACGGGCAAAGTAAACATTGCTAAAGTTGTAAAATAAAATTAAAGCCAAACGTCGAACGGAAAAAACCGCTCATGTACAGGATCCCTGAAGCACTGAAAGGAAAAGTAGATCAACAAATCCAAGAATTATTGGAATTAGGATTAATCGAGGAAAGCAACGCTGAGATTGCATATCCGGTAGTCTGTGTGAATAAGAAAGATGGATCCATGAGATTGTGCATCGATTACCGGGCTTTGAACTGTGCAACGGTAAAGGATGATTTCATTATGGAAGACGCAACAGAATTGATCCAGTCGATTGGCAGAGTTAACGTAATAACTACTTTGGAACTTTTGAAGGGATACTGGGCAATCCCGATTTCGGAAGAAAGTAAAGATTTTACTTCTTTCAAAACTCATCGCCAAATGTATAGATTTAAAGTCATGAGTTTTAGGCTGAAAAATGCATCTCCTACTTTTCAACGGTAAATGAATAAAGGAATTGCTCCTCATAGAGAATTCACCCGTGCGTATATAGATGACATAACCATTGTTCAGTCCCCTGTCTATTTTGTATTACTCCAGACAGGTTTATTGTAAAGCCACTAGATGGCGCTCTTCCTTGTTAGGGGAGAATTCTTTTCGTTTTTAGTAAAATGCTATTGGATGTAAAACGGTACGGTTGTTGATTCGCATATAGTTGCGAAATCCAATATAGTTTGGATTTAATAAACTTTATTTTTGTTTAAATGGTCCGTCGTTCTTGATTAACCGAACTTTAGTTACTTATAGTAGTAACAATCTGGTCCGCAGAGTCGGAGCCAGCGACTAATGAATTTTGGATTATAGAGTTCTATGTTGGAAGTTAGCGTGATAGTTCTTTGTATTTTGGTGTCTTCGCTTTAGTGCTTAGTTGACTGTTTTAGAGTGATTACTAGTGTGGATATTTTACTATGTCTTCAAATATAATTAATTACACTTAATCGAAAGAAGGGCAATATCAAAGCCCAGATTACAAAATTAAGTAACTGGAAGGAAACAAATGATCCATCGGATATTGCTGCTCATTTAACGGTGCTTGAGAAACTTCAGAAAAAGTTCGATGACCTCAAGACTGAATACTTTGAATCTGCAACGGATGAAGAAATCTTTGAAATTGAAATTTCATTAGTTGAGATGGACTCTGATATACAAGATTTAGAGGTAAGATTTTCAACCTTACTTCATAACCGTAAAATTAAAAATTCAAATGACGCTATTCATAATTATAATAATACTGAAAAAAATTGAAGCCTCAGCAAATGTAGCAATTAAATAGCCAGAAATTCCACTTCCTGTGTTTTCCGGAAAAATTAACGAATGGAATTTGTTTAATAGTCAATTTCAAAGTTTAATAGAAGATAATAAAAATTTATCAGAAAATCAAAAATTGTATTATTTACGAGCAGCTTTAAAGGGTGAAGCGAAAAATATTGAAACGTCTGATATTGATATTGAAGAAAGGGAAGTACAGCAGCTGTCACCCCTCAATGGAAATCCCTTGATGCCGAAAGGAAACAGTTGGAAAAGGAGATGAAACTTGCCGCAGGTGAGCTTACTTTACTTTTTCCATGCCCTGTACAGAATTGCTTACACAACGTATCACATAATATAAACAAACTAAGAAAGAGAGTCGCTGAAACAATTATCAGCCCTCCCAACTTAATTATTACAGACAAAATAGCAGAAAAACCAAAAAATAAAAATACACAATCTGAATCTCAAAATCAAAAAAAAAAAAGAGAACCAAATTCAGCATTGCTGCTGACCTCGTCTCTTTTAAAATTCCTACCAAAAACAGTTTCTCAGCTCTTGATAAAATAGATACTAACGAGGCCGAAGAGGATCTCACACCCCTGCCACCCAAAATACAATCCATCATGCTAAAAATCAAAGCAAACTACAACTTGATTCTTCAAGAAATTCAAAGAAACCACCCAGGTTCTTCAGCAAAACTTGCCGGAGAATACATCAAAATCCAGCCACTTGACGCACAACACCGCGATATTACCACTTGCCTCAAAAATAAAAATGAGGAATATTACATCATCCAACCGGCTTCATCGAGGCCTACAAATTTTCGCTTTTCAAAGTTCTTGACGAACGTGACGAAAATAAAAGATTAATAATCGATAATCATGTTAAGAATATAATTAATTATGATAAACTTACTCAAGAATCGGCAAAAGATTCAAGAAGATTTCTTGACTGTATTACAAAAAACTTAAGAGCATTAAAAATATTAAATTATGAAAAAGACAAGTTGTCGAATGTATTACTATTAAATATCATTTTACAAAAGTTAGAATTAGAAACGCGTAAACAATATAAATTGTCACTTATAACCACTGAAGTTCCAGATTTTGATGAGTTCATAGAATTCCTAGAAAACAGATATTTAGTTTTAAATAACATTAGTCGTTACCTTTCCTTAAGATCAAAATATTTTGAAAAGGGAAACAATGCTAAAACACTATTTGTCAAATCTCCGAGTAAAAATTCTACCTTATGTTTGTTATGCAAGAATGTTCATGCACTATACAAATGTGAATCATTTCTTAATCTTACTCCAGAAAAAAAGATATGCATTTGTTAGAAACAATAATCTATGAATTGTTTTGGTCTGATTAAAGTGGCATATTGCCGCTCAAAGTTTACTTGTATCACTTGTAAATCGAAACATCATTCGTTACTTCATAGGACTAAGTTAGCATTGCGGAGTCAAAGGTCACAAGATCCCTCTCTCGAAGGGGAGAAACAAACGGAAAGTTCCGAAACGCCTTCCGAGGAGGGTAATAGCTCCCAAGGAGTGACGTCATGTTTTGCCACGGAAAAAAAGAAAAATAGTATTAACAACTACTGTTGTTTACATTTCAGACAGGAGTGGTCACTTTTAGAAGGGAATCGCGATCCTTGACAGTGGCAGCATGTATTGTTGTAAAACATCAAATTTTGCAGACTTGCTGGGCTTGAAAAAACTTATATTCCGATTTCAGATCTTTCTGGTTGTGCGGTTAATATTAAAAAGAAAATAAATACTTTAATAGAAAACGAAGACAGATCTTTTTCTGCTGGATTAGATTTTTTGATAGTACCCAAGATCACAGACTTGTTACCAGTGACAAAGCTAGATATTTCAAACTTAGAAATTCCAGCAAACATTAATTTAACTGATTCATTCTTTATTGAGCCTAGAAAGATTGATCTATTGATAGGAGCAGAGCTCTTTTTTGCGTTACTAATGAAAGGTAAAATTGCCATCCCTGCTCACTCCTTAACATTTAGGGAAACAGTTTTTGGATATATATGTACTGGTGCCATAGAGGGCTCCCGAAAAACACAACATTGTGGGTTACTCACTCAAGAAAATGCTATCGAAGAAACTCTGAGAAAATTTTGGGAACTGGAATCAGTTTTAGATGAACCCAGCTGAAAATGTAAAGAAGAAATAGAACGTGAAGAATATTTTTTAAACACATACCAAAGAGATAAAAGTAGAAAATTCGTTGTGAGATTTCCTAAAAAAGAAATTTCAGAATTAGGAGAATCCTTGGGGATTGCAAACCGAAGATTAAATAGTTTAAGGAAGCGTTTGCATTCTAATACTGAAATGTATACCCTCTACTCTAACTTTATAGAAGAGTATGAAAAACTAGGACATATGGAGGAATTAAAGGACATTTCTTCACATCATGTAAAATATGTTATACCTCATCATGGGGTTTATAAAGCAGATAGTAAAACTACAAAACTTCGAATAGTTTTTAATGCATCTTCGCCATCCTCTAATGGAGTATCTTTAAATGACTGCCTTCGAAAAGGAGGCGTAGGGCAAGAGGATTTTTTTTCCAAACTCCTAAGATTTCGTCAACATAGAGTTGCATTCACAAATGATGTCAAAAAAATGTACCGGCACATATGGATCGAACCTAGTCAATGCAACTTGCAGTGTAATTTATGGAACAAAGGTCTTAAACAAAATCCTAAGATATATAAGATGTTAACCACCGATACCTAGTAATGCTTTTTCTATTGCGAATGGAGATTGTTGAGACATTTTATTGTTCGGCAAAGATAGGATCAAGAATGTTTAGCTGTTTCATCGATGTTAAAGGTTGTGGGTAAAATCCTGGTGTGCCTTCACCCACCATGGAGTCCAATGAGGGAGGCAGTTGCCGGCCAACTGACATACGTCAGGCACGGCACTTACCTGGAGGTCAACCAGGATATAGCACTGCAGCATCGATGATTTTCTAAGTCTTGATAAGGCTTATCGCAGGTTTCACAATAAAAATTCGAGGCATAAAAAACTTTCAACGACTTGATAACGTCGTAATGCCCGTCGTGCAGCCATAAATTGATGCGGTGCCTTTTAAAAATTCATTATGTCATGTATTTCATAAATTATAACATGTCGCAAAAAATTCTAGTGAGTTGTGTCGTGTTCTCCTCCCCTCCGAGCAATGGTACAGTCTCTGCTACGCGGCGCTGAAAGCGCTCGGGAGAAGGGAGGGAAAAAAAAGTGAGTTTTGTGTAGTCAGTGACTAGACGTTCAAGACCACGAATTATGGACGAGTCTAATTAAAGAGTAGGGGAGATAAGCTGTCCTCACAGATCAAGTCGGTTTTTAGCTGTCCGTTAGTAGACTAGAAGTTGAAAAATGCGAAGCCAATGAAACAGGACGAGTCTACTGAAAGCGTAGGTACGACGCAGTTAGCAAGGGAATATGGAAGGAATAGGGGAAAACTTTCTCCCTGCCGAATTCGATTGGACTGGGAGCGGAACGCGCCATTTTGAACTGGAACTCTTGTTGTAGTGACAAGGATTGATTTTTTTGTTCTGATCAGATTGAATCTCTATAGGAAAAAAAATGGAAGTTTTATCTGAAGAACAACAGAGTTTTTCAAGGCTATCTGCTGATGTTTACAAAGGAAATAGAACGTGCGATATGTGATAAGAAATTTCGCACCATGAAACAATTAACAAAGCATTACAATGATTGTCATGAAGATCTTCAACTTCTACAAATCTATTTGGGGGGAAAAAATGGAAATTTTATCTGAAGAACAACAGCCCTTTTCAAGGCTATCTGCTGATGTTTATACAGGAAATAGAACGTGCGCTATATGTGATAAGAAATTTCGCACCATGAAACAGTTAACAAAGCATTACAAAGATTGTCATGAAGATCTTCAACTTCTACAAATCTCTTTGGGGAAAAAAAATGGAAGTTTTATCTGAAGAACAACAGCCCTTTTCAAGGCTATCTGCTGATGTTTACAAAGGAAATAGAACGTGCGCGATATGTGATAAGAAATCTCGCACCATGAAACAGTTAACAAAGCATTACAATGATTGTCATGAAGATTTTCAACTTCAACTCGAAAATCGTATTTTTAATACCGATGAAGAATTTTTAAATTGGAAGAAGAAATGAAAACGAATTCATCATTTGTGGTCAACGGAGGTTGGAAGAACGTAGCTAACAAGCAATTTACTTATTATAATTGTCACAGGAGTGGTGTTGCAAATTTTAAATCACCATGACAGAAAACGCCATGTGAAAATAGGCGGATCTGTGAAGGGTGGGAAGACATGTCTGCTTACATGCATTCGACCAGAGAACAAAAGGAAGGAGAAATAAAAATAACAGTTCAGTAACAATCAGTGCATGTTGGCCATGAAATGCAGGTAGGTAAACTCCGAATTCATCAAGATGATAGAAAAAAATTTGGCATCTCTCATGAAAATTGGTGTACCTGCAACAAAAATTATAGAAAATGTACGAAAACAATGTCTCCCAACTGAACGATTAGGGCGCTTAACAAAACAGGATCTGCGTAATGTAAGTCACAGTTTTACAGTTGATGAAACTGTTTTATACAAGGATGATATGCTATCTATTGATCTGCTAGTGAATAAATTGAAAAAAGATGTTTACAATCCGGTGTTCGTGTATAAATCAATCGGTAATCTTCTTGATTATTATCCGCAGATCAAGGAACAGGATTTTATTTTAGGTGTAATGACTGACGTACAGTTAGAACTTTTGAACATTTATGGAAAAAAATCTGGTGATAATAGACTCTACGCATGGCACAAACAAGTATGGATTCCTGTTAACTGCACTAATGGTAAATGATGAAAATCTTGAAGGTTTACCGGCTACGATACTGTACTCTAATAGGATATGTTGTCAGGTTTTGGAACCTTTTTTTGAAGGAATAAAAGAAAGACTGTCATCATTGAAACCAAAAATATTCATGTCTGATGATGATCCTGCATTTTCAAATGAATGCACGAAGATATTTGGTTGAGAAGAAACCGATTTGCTTTGCAGTTGGCATGTTTTACATAGTTGGTACAGAAATCTGAAGAATATAATAAAAGATGAGGTAAGAAATTTGATGAAAGAGGTAGATATAGTAACTTTTGAGCATATGTTTAAATGTTTTGTAGAAAAACATAGAGAAAACGACGCAATAAAAGGTTTTATAAATTATTTTTTGAAATTTAATGGAGGAAGAAAAGAAAAGTGGGCTTATTGTTATAGGGTTGGCTGTGGCATATCGATATATCTTGTGTGTTATAGGTTGTGCAGCGTCTCGATAGATCTCTCTCTATAGTACTCAATGCCATTGAGTACTATAGAGAGATTAAAAGCCAAAATTAAAAGCCCCGCTAGTGCGGAATAATACATGGTAAAGACGCGTCGACAAAAGGAGATTTATGATCCTTTGGGTGGATCCGTTTGCCTTTTATATCATGTTATTCCTTTGCTTTCACGAGGCAAGTAGTCCACGTTGGCCGAGAGTTCATAATAGTAAGCTCAAGGCCAACGTGATTTCGTTGCGTAGTGGGTTCGAATTCTGATTTCTCTGTGGATACACAGTAGAAAGGAGCTGATATATGTTAAATGTATCTAGATTTCGAGCCCTCCTCTTGGTGTAGAGTGGAAGTTTAGAAAAGGAGGTCTCAAGTTAGGGTGTCACTCTGGTCACTTGATTTAAGTTCAAAATTCCCAAGTTTGTCAACGATCGCAATGTTAATAAACAAACAATTAAAAAGCAATCGATTTTTTGAACTTAAATCTTGTTTCCTACACTCGATATTTTGACATAATTTTAGAAAAAATGCTTTATTTCTTCCAGAAAAGCAATATTAATATTTTTAGTCTTACCTTTGTGGCTTTTGTCTTTACCTTTTTTTTTCCAGGCGAAATCCTCAAAGAAATTGGTGTGAAGAATGCACACCTGTAATTACGACCATTCTACTCAAAAACATGTACCCCTAGTACCTCAAACACCGAGAAAGTCATAGAACACTCACTGAGCGGAAGAAGAATTGTGAATATTTCACATTTCGTAAGTTGTATTCAAAGTTTGAAAAACCACGGTCCTCTTTAATGTTCATTTTCGAACATGAAAATAATGTCTGAAGTTAGAATTGGTTTAAGCTTAGGCATAAAAATGAAATGCGCCACTTTCAAGAAACATTATGGACTGAAGACCCGGAATGTAAGAAAATGCCCGTAAATACTGCTGCTGTTTCAGGTGTAATGAAAATTGGTGGGGGTTTGCCAATGTAGAATAATTTCTGTCTACGTCAGATATTAATCCTCTTAGCTCAAATACGTACCAGAAAGAATACGATCACACTGCTACCGATTGGGAGAAAGTTGCTGAATATGAAAGGTACTGCGCAGCAATGGAAGAAAAATATTTAGCAGTTCAAGCTGGAGAAGTTGGAGGCGATGGAATTCCTATGCTGACAGTCGTTGTGGATGGTTGCTGAGCCAAGAGATCATATAGAACCAAAAACTCATATCTATCTGGAATGGTAAGTTTCGTTTAATATATTTCGTATATTTCTATTAAGTCATCTTTGCAAATTGTAGAAATTGAAAACTTTTTAACGCTATGTTTCATATGTAATCAAATAGATGTTACCGTGAAAGACCGAAATCGGTGAATGTCAACAAACACCACATACGTCGGTGAAAGATCGAATATTTCATTACATTCTTGTACATTCGGACCCTCACCGGTGTATGTCGACAATCACAGATATGCTCTGGTGGAGGTCGAAAAGAGAGGAGCCGACTGGCTATTTCTCGCCAAATCCTTTGTTCTGGTGGAGTCAGTCAGCTTTGTCAGTCTTATCCATATGCAAGGTTCGATGGTGAGAGCAAAGTTTTCTTAATTTTTCTTTTCTGATTTCCTGATTTATACAGAATGGATACTGCAGTGAATCGTGATCTTTTTCTTGAAAAGTTAAATGTATTAATTGCGGGTAAACTAGAAGACAATTACTTTTATTTTTCTCGTGAAAAGTACTCTAAAATACTTTCTGAAGTGGTTTCTGCTAAAACTAGGTGCAATACACCTTTGGATTACAGACGATTAAAACGTTTTGACATTTTAAAAATTAATGATGAAGAGAAGTTAATTGTACCATTAAAACCAGGAGAAACGAATATACAGTATTATGTTACCAATGAGGAATTGTTCAGTATACTATATGAAGCTCACACCAGGATAGGCCATGGAGGAAGAACACGTATGCTTAAGGAGTTGCAAAATAAATACAAAAATATTACATATGAAGTTGTAATGTTGTATTTAAATCTATGCAGTGTCAAATGAAACACAGTGCACCTCAGAAAGGTATTGTTGTGAAACCAATGATCAATTCTGAGTTAAACTCAAGATGTCAAGTTAATCTGATAGATCTGCAGTCAAACTCAGATGGTGAATATAAGTTCATAATGGTGTATCAAGATCATTTAACTTTGTCCAGCTACAACCTTTGAAAACTAAGAGGGCTGAAGAAGTAGCGTATCACGTTCTTCCAATATTTTTAACATTTGGTGCTCCAGCAATATTGCAATCAGATAATGGTAGAGAATTCAGTAATCAAGTCATATCCGAAATATGCGCTATGTGGAAAGATGTTAAGATAGTTCATGGAAAGCCTCGTCACAGTCAAACACAAGGCTCAGTTGAAAGGGCCAATCAGGATACACAGAATATGCTAACTGCATGGATGAACGATAACAATACAAATAAATGGTCAGAAGGTTTATCCTTTGTTCAATTTGCCAAGAACAGAACAGCTTGAAGAAACTGAAAAAAATTTGAGCGGTGGTCAAACCGAAAACCAAATTCCAAAGAAAAATATTGAAGAGGACTTGCAATCTACCACGTCTTCACATCAAGTTCTGAATGAAAAACACGAGTTAATTTCTATAAAAAGAGCGGCCGCGAAAGAGAATCTTCTACTGCAAACAACAAAAATGTTGCGAACCTCACAAAATCAATTTCCTCCTGCTCAAATTGGTGATACTGTAAGAATACAAATCCTTGATGTCGACCGTGGTCGTACAGATAACCGAAATATGTTAGCGGTTGTTGGAATAGAAGACTCCAACTTCAATAAACTTGCGAATGAAAATGGAACCCTGAAGCAGCTTTACACACGTAATCAGTCCGAAATTTGTAACGAAAAGCTCCTTTCCATAGATAAGATTTCTTTTCAAGAAATTTTGCTGAGAGAAGCAGCTGCAGCTAATTCGAGAAGCGGTGGGCAAGGCTATACACGCTGTCAATGCAAAAGGAAGTGTTCCACAAATAAATGCAGTTGTAAAAGCAAGGGCCTCTTGTGCAATTCAAAGTGTCATAATAGTTTATGTTGTTGCAATAAATAAGATTTGAGTCACATAATTTAGTAAGTTTTTTATTACTATTATTTTATTTTCTCATTTAGAACGTACTGAATAGTTAAGTTAGTTTTTTACTTCTACTATTTTCCACTCATTTTGAATATACTGTATAATTAAGTTTTTAACTTCTATAATTTTCCTTTCTGATTTTGAAAGTATTGTGTGTTTTAAGTTCTTAGTTATTCCTCTCAGAAAGAGAGGCGAAAAATTTATCGCGACGGCAGATTACGGAGAAAAAAATATGAATCTCGGACATGTTCAACATTCACCAATGAAAGTCAGAAATAAAGGTATTTAGCAAATATTTCGGACATACATCAAGCGACTATGTGAATGTTGACATTCACCGGTGCATGTCGACATTCTCCAGATTTCGGCCTTTCACGGTAACATATATATATACAGTGTCTCACAAAAGTGATCGGACACTTGTGCTTTACAAAAGGAAACTGTAATAAAATAAATAAGCAAACATGTACAAATTTTTTGTGGGTGTGTTTCATATTTAAAATTAGTAACAATTATTACATAACATACATTTTGTCAAAATATTAAAATATCAATTTAATAAAAATATAATTGTTTAGAACGGAGCAAAAAATAGCTCACATAAGTGATCGGACACCATTAGATATGCAACAAAAATCGTCTGAAATAAGCAATAAAAATATTTTTTGGGCGTTTATTTTAACTCAAAAGCAAATGGCAATAATTTATAAAATCGTCTGCAGTATTTCTCTCAAGTTTGTTGTGGAATTTTTGTGTTTTTTAGCTCTGTGCAGCCATGAATGCTAAACGAAAAGAAACTTCGCATGAAATTAGAAAATTAGTTATTAATTTGCATATTGAACGTGGAAAATCTATAAGAAAAACTGCTGAAACAGTTAACTTGAGTCATTCAACAGTTTTCGATATCATTAAACGATATAAAAAGAAGCACATGATTCAGAATAAAAGAAGACTTGGCCGACCATCGAAGCTATCCAATGGAATAAAGCGAATTATCGTTCGAAATATTAAAAAAAATCCAAGAAAGAGTGCTCCTAAAGTTGCTGCTGAATTACAAGCATTATATGGAATAATTGTTAATCCTGAGACTATTAGAAGGGTAATTCGATCTGCTGGATATCACGGTAGAGTAGCCAGGAAAAAATTCTTCGTAAGTGAAAAGAATAGAAAACTCAGATTAGCTTTCGCAAAATCCAACATAAATAAGAATTCTGATTACTGGAATAAAGTAATATTTGCTGATGAGAGTAAATTTAATATATTTGGTTCTGACGGTAGAATCTTGGTGTGGAGAACACCCAGGGAAGAATTTCGCAAACAGAACTTGCTGCCAACAGTAAAACATGGAGGAGGAGGAGTTATGGTGTGGGGGTGTATGTCGTCCGCTGGAGTTGGTAATCTTGTTTTTATTGACAGTATAATGGATCAGTACAAGTATATTGACATTTTAAACCAAAATTTGAAATCTTCAGCACGAAAATTGAACCTTCACAACGATTTTAAATTCTACCAGGACAATGACCCCAAGCACACTGCTTTGAACGTTAGACTCTGGCTGCTGTATAACTGTCCTGAAATAATAAAAACACCACCACAATCTCCAGACTTAAATCCCATAGAGAATATTTGGCAAGAATTGGAATCAAGAATTCGCAAACACACCATTTCTTCAAAGCAACAATTAAAATCGGTGCTTCAAGAAGAATGGGGTAAAATCACTCCAGAAATCACAAAAAAATTAGTCGAATCCATCCCAAGAAGATTAAATCATGTTTTAAAAGTAAAAGGAAATCCAACAAAATATTAAAATCTTTTAAAAAGTAAAATTTTTGGATAAATATTTGATGGGAAAGTAAGTGTCCGATCACTTATGTGAGCCATTTTTTGCTCCGTTCTAAACAATTGTATTTTTATTAAATTGCTATTTTAATATTTTGACAAAATGTATGTTATGTAATAATTGTTACTAATTTTAAATATGAAACACACCCACAAAAAATTTGTACATGTTTGCTTATTTATTTTATTACAGTTTCCTTTTGTAAAGCACAAGTATCCGATCACTTTTGTGAGACACTGTATATAATTTTAATTATGAAATTCTTAAGAAATATGTGCATTTAGTTTAAACAACTCAATATAAAGAAATTTCTTCTTCAGAAGCAAACTTCTGTCAAAAAAAAAAATGTTTTCCATTTACTTATCCACATTTGTGTGTAGAAAGCAAAACAAAAAATAAACCATTATAAGTTTTTCTATATAATGTTTATGTTGAATATTTTTCAGAATATAAAATAAATTTATTTATTGCAATATTTTTTACTAGGTTGATCCAGTAACAGTTGCATTCATGAATTTTAGTAGAAAAAGAAGATGCCAGAAAAAAATATTTAAGAAATCAGTTAAACCACCTAAAGAGGCATATGCAACTTTTATAGCAGCTATTAAGGTAATATGTGAAAAATGATCATTCAAATCCAAATTAATTTGCACTTAAAATTTAAAAAGATATTTCTGTGATATAATTTTTTGTGTTCTATCATGTAATGAAATTTTGATTTATCATTCATGAACCAATTGCTTAAATGGTTAGGTTTATGTTTAAAAGTTATGATTTCGGCATTGGCAAGAATGTGTTCACTAAAATACTGCATATTTTGATTCATAAAATGCTTATTTGAGAAGTTTTTTTTTTCTGCTGAAGTAACATATTATTCACATTATCCATAAATGTTTCAGAAATATCAACCTGATGCTCCATATCTTGAAGAACTAACACATGATGAAGAAACATCATCTGCTAGCGAAACAGAAAATCAAGAAAATAGTCACCAACCCAACATTATTGAATTGGTAAGGGCCAAATTATCTGGAATTACAAAAAATTTTAGAGATGGCTATTCAATAGACTTTAAATTATTAAATTGCTCATTGTCAGATGAAGCAATTAAGTCTATTCAATCATCTACCAAAGAGCAAGCAGCCTGTGCAATGTGGAATCACCAAAGAAAGGGAAGAGTAACTTCTTCCCTTTTTGGAAAGGCTTGTAAAACAGGTCATAAAGTTTTGGTGGCTCAGATCGTGGGCAGAAATTTTTCGAAAGCTGCCATCGCATGAGGGGGGGGGGAATCAAGAAGCTGTAGCAAAAGCACAGTTCTTGTGTTATCTTTCCGAGCAGCATGTAAACGGAATGCTTTTGCCATGTAGTCTTATGATAGACGCAGAAAATATTTTTCTTGGAGCATCTCCAGATGGCCCCGTGGTGTGTGACTGTTGCGAAATAGCTGTTCTGGAAAGAAAATGTCCAGCTAGAAGTAAAGGATTGTCTGTATAACATATCCCGAAGAATTTTTTTTTAAATGATAACCTAAACTTTAAAAAAAGTATTTGTTATGACCAAGTTCAAGGTCAGATGGACATTTGGAAACTTAATAAGTGTTATTTTGTTACATCCACAGACAAAGAATCCCATTGCCAAATAATCGAATACGATGAAAATTATTGGTATTTACAAAAACCGGTACTTATTTTAAAAATATGTTTTGCCAGAAATATTACAAATTTAATTTTTTTTAAATCTAAAATATAAATTTTACTATTTCTTTTATTTAAGTGTAACATATAGCACATTCATAAATCCAGTTATATTTTTTAAAATAAATATTTAATAAATGCATTTATAAATATTTTAATATAGCCAGAGAATCATTCAGCGTGCGTTGTCATCATTAATCATGCCCTTACGGGGAAAAAAAATCGACCTTTGGCAGCAATCACTTAGCTGCTCTGCGTTAATATCGTCGTTTAAAATATCTGCAAAAAGACCCCATATTGAGGATTGGTTGGAGGAAGATGATAATGAAATTTGAAGAGACTGGAGATTTGGGTGTGCTGCCCGGAAGAGGTCGGAAGTTATAGAAGAAGTCGCTACTGCTGTGGTTGAAAGAGCCTCCAATTC
The DNA here is from genome assembly GCA_019974015.1 of Nephila pilipes. NCBI lineage: Eukaryota > Metazoa > Arthropoda > Arachnida > Araneae > Nephilidae > Nephila > Nephila pilipes. The sequence goes on along the minus strand of BMAW01038499.1, from coordinate 5,639 downwards.
CATCTATTCTTCAGCAAGTGGTCGATCATGGAAGTTGACGCGTGGCCTTGGAAATTTCTATGGTCAGATGAGGTACGCTTTTATTAAGATGGAGCTGCGGGTAGTCAAAATTGCCGCATATGGGGTATTTCACCTCCTACTGCATCAAAAATTATTGCATTCTGTTTACATGAACTGCTTGGTGTGGATTTACAGCCGAGTTTATCCTTGAACTTTTTTTAATTTGAAACTCTCACTCCACAAGGTCCTAAAAGATGCTCTGTCATGAGTGCACAGTACAGGGAACTCCTAGAGCAGCAGGTCATTCCTGCTTTACAGGAATGACATTGTTTGTAAACCACTATCTTAACGCAAGATGGAGCAACTCCTCACATTGGGCGCCATGTCAAAGCACTGCTTAGTGTTAACTTTGGCGATAATCATGTAATATCCAGACATTTTCAAGATGCATGGCCTTCTCGTTAACCCGTTTTAAATCCCTGTGAATTTTGGTTGTGGGGATTTCTAAAATACCCTGTTTTATAGAGGAGGAATTAGGACTTTACCTGATTTGAAAGCTAACATTATACGCCATGTGGCTAAATAAGCTTGCTGTAGTTTACACAGTAACATGTTAACAACAAAACTAAAGGAGATAAGACTACAGATATACAAAAATATACTCTGATTATTTCCTACGGAATGTAAATAAATGAAGAATGTAAGAAATAAAACATCAATCATAATAAATTGGATGCACAAGTATATCTAGTATTCTTTTTTCTCCATGCAGACTTCTCATTCATGTATTTTACACAAGTTGAGTAAATTTTATTTATCACTCTACACATTAAATTTTTTTATAATCAAATAAGAATATCGCGTTAAAAAAACAATACCCAGTTTTAAGAAATTCTATTTTTTTTTTTTTTTTTTTTTTAAATTCTCTCTCTCTCTCTCTCTCCCCCTCTGAACAAGAAAAATTCTCTTAAAAATTTATAAAAGTTTATGAAATTATACATAAATATTTCAATGGACTCTTTAGAATATTTTTATATTGATTAATATGAATAAGTGCGCGCTTCCTTTATTTTCAATGCACTAAGATCTTCCAAAAGAATTTGTAACAATAGTAATGAAATAATCATAGTAGGAAAATTGTATTCAAGAAGTAATAACTTATTTGAACCTTTTTTCTTTCTATCCACGAAAATGTTAAAACTAAATTATTTAAAAAATTCGATCTGATCACCTTCAGAATTCTTAAGAAAAGCGAAAGTTATAAATTTTTGCCATTTTATACACCTTTTTATTTACAAACTAGTGAGCCAGTTTTCTCCTTTTTTTCCCCTCGAAAAGGAGAGGGGAAAGAAAAAAAAAAGCGACATGCTACACATAGTTATGTGCATTTTGAATGAGATATGACACAGTAATTTTTAGAACAGTGTATTTATTTACATATTCTTAGTGGCAAAATAACACTTCTTTTTCGAATACCTAGTCATCAAAATGTGTAATTTAAAAAAAAATCTTAATTATATTAAGATATTAATAGAAGAGGAGCCACCATTTACTTAATAATTCATAATTTTTCTGTTTATCATCTTGTACCAGTTTAAAAGTGGATTCTAAGCTATAACTGTTCATTTATTGACCAGTAAAAAAAGGAGCTGCGAAACACAAAAGATCGAAGGAAAAGCAGGAATATAGAGATAAATTACCGAAACTCACCCAGTTTTTCATTAATACAAATTCTACATCTATCTCTACCACTTCTATCAGTATATCCAATAATGTTCTTGAAGGATAGGGAAGAACAGACTATTTAAGTATATGAGAAGGTACTTTAAAACCTACTGAAGTAAGTACAATAACTGATGATGTTTCAAATATTTTTATTGCAAGTACAGATCCAGGGCTGTGGCCCACATATATTGACAAGAATTTACAGTCTTGATGGATTGAGAGAGGTCCGTCAGTTTGTTTCAACAAACATAATGATTTGGAAAAATCAGCATGTATATACACCGAAACACATGATAAAACTAAAACAAGATACCTGTATACGGTGTTGTTCAAAAAAGAGTCAAGCTATGGTGAGGCTGTAGACCGTGAATGGCTAATATATTCTCCGTCACAAGAAATAGTATACGGTTTCGTATGTAAATTGCTTTCATTTACCCATTCTACATTCAGGAGTAGCAGATTCAATGATTGCAAGCATGCAAGTACGACTATTTCACAGCATGCAAACGCACCTGAACACAGAAAGTGTATGATGAACTACTACTATCGATTACATTTATCTAGTCGCGTATTCAACAAAATTATACAGTTCAATGATAAACGTCATTATTGGAAAGAAATGCTAAAGAGAATAGTGGCTGATATAAAATTATTTAGCATCCAAGAGAACTGCCTTTCAGAGAGGAAAACGAAACTATAAGCTCAGTGAATAATGGAAATTATTCAGGCACTTTAGAGCTTCTAGGTAAGTTTGATCCATTTTAAAAAGAACATATTAAAAAGTATGACGATTCTGGAAAAGGTAATCCTCTTTATCTATCTGCTACAATTTGTGATGAATTCAATGAAGCCGTGGCGTCAAAAGTCTAGGAAACTATCGTCACTGAAATACAGAAAGCAAAGTATTATTCTATCTCCGTTGATTCTACCGCAGATATGACTCATGTTGACCAACTAACTTTTATTTTACTGTATGTCCAAAAGGGTGCACCCATTTAGAGATTTTTGCAATTTATTAATATTAATGGACATACTGCAGAGTATCTGACGAATGTTGTGGTTTCATTTTTGGAAAATAACGACATATTTCTCCGTGATTGTAGAGGTGACCAAAAACCACCCTTCTTAACATCCATTCGAAAAATCCAATGAGAGACTTCGATTTCGTCACATCTGAAATCACGGCGCTCAAAACATCTTAGCGCTTGCCTTCCTCATAACCAGGTCGCTTGATTTCTGCTTCTTTTTCTTCTCTTCCACTATCCTTAAACTTCCTTCTCATTTTTTTAAATTTTATTGTAAAATTAAAAAAATTATAATTAATAAAAAAAAAGTCAGGATCGGGATGGAGACCCCATTTCCTACAAAATTGCACGCAACTACTCTTGCTGGCGGAAACACTATGCCCATTCGCGTCACACCATGTCACCAGGTTATTGACTGCGGTCTGAAATCGTCGCTCAATGATACGCATAGACGATCCTTCGCAGGAAATCTGCAGATCGTCCACGTATAATGAACCATGAACTGATATTTGTAGATGAGAAAGTATAAGTCAGAGATGACAAATAAAAAGAGTGGGGCTCAAAATACTTAATTGAGGAACTCCTTCAAATTGAGTAAAAGAAGATGATAAAGCATTTCCGACACGTACTTTAAAAGTTCTTAAAGTTAAAAACATCTGAATAAAAAGAGGGAAATTGCCTCTCAGACCATAACCGTATAGAGTGCGCAGAATCCCATAGCGCCACGTACGGTCATATGCCTTTTTGATATCAAAGAAAATAGAAACCAAATGATTCCTCCGTACGAAAGCAGAACGAATCTGACTTTCGAGTAGAGTGAGTGAGTGATAGTAAGTTTTAATGGCGCAAGAGCCAAAGTAGGCTATGCTGCGCCAAACACTTGTTAAAATCTATTTAAGAAGTAACAGCCATAAAAACGCAAGACAAACACAAATAACACACAAAAGATAAAAATCAAATGTGGTGTAAAAGGCCAATATGACGTAAAAAGGCAAATACATTATGGTGGGGGTTTTCCCCCACCAAGTCAGACAGTTTTAAAACAGATGAATGAAAAAATGTCCGGCGATGATCATCAAACACCGGACAGTCAATTAAAATGTGATGAATAGAGTAAGGGACATGGCAGGAAGGACACTCGGGAGCATCTTCTCCAAACAAAAGATGTTTGTGAGTAAAACGAGTATGTCCAATGCGAAGGCGAGTCAGTCTGACATCGGCTCTTCGCATTGGAAAAACAGGCCATTCTCCAATGATCGGCTTCACCGAGTGTAATTTGTTGTTAATTTGTAAATTCCACGATTCCTGCCATGTCTGATGAATGAGCATTAAAATATGACGTCGAATGTCCTCAAATGGGACTGCGAGCTGCAGAGGATTCGTTGCCGAACGTGCAGCCGAGTCCGCTTGTTCATTTCCTAAAATACCTACATGACTAGGTATCCAGCAGAATTTTATGTCATAACCCCTGCTATAAAGCTGACAAATAATGCCAGCTATTTCAACCACGATAGGATGACTTTGATCGTGCAGATGTGCCAAAGTTTCCAGGACGCTCCTGCTGTCAGTATATACAACGAACTTTCGAGAACTGGATGTCTCGACTAATTTCAGGGCACAGTAGATGGCGACTGCTTCGGCAGTGTAGACACTGCAGGAAGAGTCGAGCCGGTAACTGTGCCTGATGTCGTTTGAAACGACACCACAGCCGACGTATCCAGTTCCTTTCGATCCATCCGTGTATATAGGAATATAATCCTCATACTGGCAGCGATGGAAGGCAAAGATTCTCTGGAGAACAATGGGACATGTGTTGGATTTGTTGAATAAAGCAAAAGGGTTATGGAAAGTAAACCTTGGAACATTCCAGGGTGGAAATTTAATAAAATTTCTTTGTTGAATACCCAAGTCATGTAGGCTGAGTTCCTCGATGAAGTCTTTCACCCTTTCAGAAAAAGGACGGATGAAAGAAGGACGAGCACTGTACAATCTCCTTAAATACGGGCTGATAGAAATGGCCTTTAATGGGTGAGATGGCAGAGATGACATTTTGAAATGATAGTAGAGCGACAGTTTCAGGTGCCGCAAAGTCAAAGGCAGCTGGTTACAGAGGACATAGAGACTCTGCACAGGTGACGTTCGGAACGCACCACAGCAGATTCTCAGAGCATTATGGTGGACTGGGTCAAGCTTCCGCAAGGTAGTTTTGCAGGCAGATCCGTAGACGACACATCCGTAGTCGATCCGAGACAGAATCACCGACTGATACACTCGGAGTAATAAAGTTCGATCCGCTCCCCAAGAGGTGTTGGATAACACCTTCAAGATATTCTGGGATTTCTCACATTTCCTCCGCAGATATAAAATGTGCGGAAGGAAAGTGAGTTTGCGGTCGAAAATTACTCCGAGGAAGCGGCCGTCAGGGACGACAGGAATAGACGTATTACGGATGCGAATGTCAGGATCGGGATGGAGACCCCGTTTCCTACAAAAATGCACGCAACTACTCTTGCTGGCAGAAATACTATGCCCATTATCATCACACCATGTAACCAGGTTATTGACTGCGGTCTGAAGTCGTCGCTCAATGATACGCATTGACGATCCTTCGCAGGAAATCTGCAGATAGTCTACGTATAATGAACCATGAACTGAAGGTTGTAAATGAGAAAGTATGGGAGAAATGTGACAAATAAAAAGAGTGGGGCTCAAAATGCTCCCCTGAGGAACTCCTTCAAATTGCGTGAAAGATGAGGATAAAACATTACCAACCCGTACTTTAAAAGATCTAAACGATAAAAACATTTTAATAAAAAGAGGTAAATTGCCTCTCAGACCATATTCGTAAAGAGTGCGCAGAATCCCATAGCACCACGTACGGTCATATGC
>BMAW01038496.1:142275-181958 GCA_019974015.1 Nephila pilipes | reverse complement strand
TCTGAAAAAAGGAGTTATTTCATAGTACAGAAACAGGTGTGGTTAACCATGAGGTCGAAGAACAATAAAAACATAGAATTGAATTTCCAAATGAACACTAGCATGATGCCATTTAGTGATAAATTGGTCAGCTTTTGAAGGATATTAAAGTAGTTTGTAAGTCAAAACCTGAATGCTTTGATAATAAATAAATCTTTTGCTTGGCTGCTCGCTCCATCTTTCCGTGGCTTTACCGAGTATAAAATTTTGCATGAAAAATAAAAACATCTGTTAAAAAAATCACGGGATTTAGAATATAGTAGCATGCCTATTTATGCTGCCAATAAAAGAGATATCTCGACAATGACAACGATTACAAGCCGACGTCTGCAGACGTACATAACCTGTCGCCTTTTCACCGTTCTTTGAATTAATTATTAATTCATTGAATGCATGAATCGAAGCCGTAACAATGAAGTTACCGAGAACTGGCTACTTTCAGTTAGAAGTTAGCCTTTGTTTGACCTTTTCATCGCTATTACTAGTGTTTGGATGTTCATTTTTTTCAGGTATTATTCTTGTCATTCCATTCTTTCAGTATAAACAGGTCTACTGAAATCGCCCGCGATCGCGTGCCATTGAGAATTAACCACATGTTTCCGTTGTCAGTCCCTCAAAGACGCAGTATAGTTTGACGCCGTCGATCATTAGCTCGTAATTGCTGGGAGCGGGCACCAGTTATCGGGAAAAAATGGATAAAAAAGCGAATATGTTGATAAACACAGCTGAAGGGAAAGATGTATTGCTGTAACCGCCGTCTCCAGGAGTATCAACCGGGCGATTGGCATGCGCTGAAGTTTGCGAATTTAGTGGTGAATCTAGTGACGCTCAAAGAGGCCAGCCACGACAGTGAGCCGTGTTCATCAAAATGATTTTTGAATGCATCACCACTGACAATGAAATAGCACTTCCAGATAGTCAATCGAACGTGCACATCATGGTCATTCACGAGCAAGAGAAGAGTCGTGCAGCAGAGTGCCATTCCAGTGATAACGACGAGCGGATTGATGACCGTTGCAATAAACCGAAAGTTTTTTTTGAAAACAGCAGAGCCACTGATGAAATTATGCTCATCTCTTTTCACTCGAAAAGTTCACCGAGAAGTCGTCTGTCACGCATGAACCTGCTCAAGCGTGAGTCGGCTTCATGTCGTTCGCATTTTTAGAGTGCTATGAATAATGCCACGTTTTAAAAAAGCGGCATTACAGCGCGAAGCGGCTCGCCAGCAAAACACGCGGCTGCGTGCGCGCATGCCGCTGCCGCGGCGATGCTGGTTTCGCTGCCTGCCGTATTTTCAGCGCGGCTTTGCCGGGCGTTTACGCAGCAGATACGCTCGGTGCCGGTTAAAGGTGCTTTTAAAATGCCGTGCCACGGCAACAGCACTTTATTTCAGACCTACCACCGTTATACTCTGATGAACTTTATCATGGCCTAACATGATTTTGCCTCCACCATCAACAGCCATAACTATGTAAATCACATTATTTATATGCAACTCAATATTATTACATGCACATAGTATGTTGTAACATTAAAGTTCGCATATTAGTTGAGCAGATTTTTGGTGAATAATTTCATCTTATTTGAGTCTCTTTACAACAGAATAAAACCTTACATTACGAACCAAATTATGCACATTGCCTTCATATTCTGTCAATATCTGAAATGAGTCGCTGCTCAGCTTGTTGTTGCCGAGCGAGCATCATCTTTTCGAGTGAGTCATCAATATTTCGTGTGCAGATGTTCATAGAAATAATACTTGAACATTATCAGAATTTTAATTCTTCTGAAATAATGGTATTTTTTGTTCTGGCTTTTCTTTATTTTAAATGCCAGCTTTCAAACATTTACCCGACTCCATGATTAAACTCGTTGTTTTTTTTTCGCTTTTCGCATGCTAGTTTTGAACATTCTTCCACTTCGATAAGTAATCAATTGCTTTGTTTCCTTTAGTCTAAAAGCATTTCTTTTTATCTCTCAATCAGTGAAGGCCTAAAAAGGAAGTAGAGCGCATGCCAGCCAGCCATGCACTTACATGCAGCACAGTATAGTGGCTGTATGGCTATACGTGTACAGCAATGTTGTTTATAAGGCCAAGAGTATGTAGCAATAAAAGAAGGCTATACTACTAGAGTGAAGAAGTACAGAAGAACCAGTAAAGCTGTTAAAGCCTTGTTTACAGTAAAGTACTTAAAGCGGCAGCAGTGTTGTTTCATAGCAGGCCATGTTTTAAAAAAAAAAAAAAAAAAAAAAAAAAAAAAAAAAAAAAAAAAAAAAAATTTTTTTTAAAATAATTTTCCTTTTTTTTTTTTTATTTAGGATCAATAAACAAGACGACCTGAAAATCTGAATTGATTTCATTAGCTGCACGAAACATCCGGAATGAACTTGTAACTCTGCTCTAGGGTGCTGTAGATTTACAATGGATCTTTAGTTTTAATAAAATATGAATTTGAATGATTTGAGCTTCTATATCTTATTTCATGTTGAACTATCTAGTTTCCATCTAGTTGTTAGTAACAATGACATTATGAAAACATTCTTTTTTAATTCACAATAATATTAATTTTTTGTAGAAAAGGATTACATAATATAAACGAAATTGTCTTTATTCCGCACGTGTGTAGATGAACTCACTGTTTGTAAAAGAACTCGCCAGCAGTTTTTTTAGCTACCAAGCAGGTATAAATGCCAGCCGGCCGCAAAGGCATGGCAAAAAAAGCCATGCTGGTATGTGCAGCGCACAGCCATTAAGCGGCTGTAGCAGTCAGGCGCGAAAATGCTGAAGTTGCTGCGTTAGCCAGCCGTTGTGCGTTTTGCTACGGCAGTATCAGCGCGTACGGCAATGGCAGCCAAGGCGTTTGCAGTCATTTGCCAGCCAGCCATGCATTAGCCAGAGCAAGGTTTTCAGCCCAGCAGCAGAACGCTTTTAAAGCCAGTTTGCAAGCGTTTGGCTTTTACGGCAAGGTACTGAATAAAATAGAAATTATTCACAATCATAATATAATAAAGCATATACGACAGAACTTTTAATATTTTTAATACAATAATATTGCATATAATAATAATTGAAAGGTATTATAATAATATGGAGCGGCAGTTATGGCCTTAATTATGATAATTGGGGGTAAAATCATAATTAAGCTACAATTATAAGTTCATGTAAATCGTAATGCTATTAATAATTAATTCATAAATAAGGTCTGAAATAATACTAATGTCAAACATTACTCATATACAAATTTCATATGATTTTATATATTTTAACAATTCATAAATTAAACCAAAATATTTATTATTACTACATTTTTCTCCCACTTTTCTTTGAGGATAATTTTTATAGCTATCTAACAAAATGAAATTTACATTCATTGAAATTTAAAGCTATGGTTTTGCTAGTTCATTGCAGTTAAGTTTTTCAAGTTCTAGATACTATTATCATTTTATTTTAGTCATAATTTTCATTTTTTTATTTACTATGATTCTGTTATTTTTATTTTTATTGCCCATATTTAAAAGTTCTTCCCAAGTTTAATATCTGTCTATCTAACATGTCAATCTGCCTTGCCAGGCAGCGGCCGCAATGCGTGGCGCTGGTTGCGCGGTTTTATGGCGCTACGGTGCTGGCTGCCTGCGCCAAGCAGTTTTTACGGCTTTGCTACGGTGTTTTCGTGCGGCGGCTTTTATTTGCAGCAGGCAAGCGCAAAGCATTAATGGTAGCGCGGTATGGTGGCGGCCAAAGTTTACCGCGGATGGCATTACGGTATATGGTATGTTTTGGCAGCGTGCTCTATGCGCTGCGTTGCCGCAGCGTTTGCGGCCTTTTTTTTTGCAAGCGGTTTCGCGTACAAAGGCAGATGGCGGTACGGCAGCGATGGCGCGGAAAAGTTTGCAAAGTCTTCGGATGACTGTCGATTGGACTTCTGGAGGAAAGATGGAGCCATGTTTCATCAATTGTCACATTTGACTCAAAACTCGTTTATTACGCTTGATCATCTTCAAACACTGCTCCGAATCATCAACTGTCGTTGTTTTCTTGGTCATGAGTTTCGCGCACGGCACCCACTTTGCACAGAGCTTTCTTATACCCAAATATTCGTGAATGATATGATGTACACGTTCAGTTTGATATCTTTAGAGTGTCTGCTATTTCATTCAATTTCACCTGACGGTCATTCAAAAAATCATTTTGTGAATTTTTTACCGTTTTCGTCGGTAATAACAACCTCTTTGGGCGTCCACTGTGTTCACTGTCTTTCGGTGCTCATTTCACCACGTCTAAACTTCTAGCATACCAACTTTGATGGTTGATTTTCCTGGGCAGTGCTCTGGAAAACTCGTCAAGCCAAGTTTTTGCTCAACTGTATTTTTCCTTCAAAAGCAATATTTTATCAACACTCTAAATTCCTTTTATCCATTTTTTTCCTGATAACACAAGTTGCTTCACCCAAAAAAGTTATAATTCACAAACCAATGATCCGGACAGCTGTCAAATTTATACACGACCTTTTGAGGGTTAGCTAACTAAAAACACATATGGATTTTGTTCTAGTAGCGCGATCTATGTGTTAGCCGAGACTTTCACTTGACCTTGTTATATATACAAAGAAATGGATTAATATGAAGAAATACCTAAAGAAAATGGAAGCATCAAATTTACTAAGCTTATGCTTATTGAAAAAAATAATAAATAACAAAAAACTAACTCCTAACTACTAAGAAAATTGTAGTCTCTCAGAAGCCTTCATTATTTTTGGCTTTTCAGATGCATTTTATGCATTCAAGTAGATTAAATAGTAAAGATTTAAGAACGGTAGTTGTGTGCTGATATATTAATTATTACGTCTACGAAATCGAAAATGGCTGGTAGACGTCAGCCTAATCGATATCATTGTCGAGATATCTCTTTATTAACCTTTTACATATAAAAACAGGCATACTGCTATATTCCTAAATCCATTGATTTTTTTAACAGATGTGTTTTATTTTCATACAAAATTCTGGCGCTTTGCAAAGGCGCATGGGCGGCGGCAGCGCGCTGAAGCGGCAATACGGTACGGCTATTTTGTGCTTGGCTTACTTTTTTAGCTCACAAACGAAACAGAGAAAATGATAAGAAAAACTGTATGTATAGGAAATGCAGAAATATGTTTTTCAATTCTCATATTGTTTCAAGAGAATCCAAAAAGAATACCTTTGGTCATTAAACTTACTAAAACATCTAAGGTGGTGTATACAAAAGAGTGAACGAATGAACGATACAACAGTTGGGGATATTCAATCATTAATATTTCAGTGAATTTGAACAATACTGATAATTTATCTACAACTTATATAAGAGGGAAATATTCAGAAATTGCATTCGAACTCACTTGTTTGTGTAAAGATTGTTACTACAGTAGCCTATCGGTCATTATAGCGAACTCGCCGCTGGTGTTCTTTTCATCGAATCAGCCTTTTAATCTGTGATTCCTCTAGAGACTCAGTCGTGTTTCACGAACGTTAAATTTATTTAGGATCTAAACTGAGAGTAGTGTGGAAGTTTGGAGAGAGAGGTACAAAGTAAAGTCCTTCATCACTCGACCGAAGTTCAAAACATGGCTGCATTTGAACAATTCAATTAACCAAAATCTATAAAAATCATTATTATTAGTATAACATGCCGCGCCGCAGCAAGGCGTTTCTGCGGCATGTTTACGGCGCGAAGGCGTGCTCGCGCTTTTGCGAAAAGGCTGGCGGTGCCTTTAAGCGTAAAGCGGCGGCGGTTTTGCCAGCCAGTGTGGCGGCAATGTACCAGAAACTTAAAAAAGCAATTTTAGAGAAACGCAAATATCGACATTTTTTTTTTCTCTGTGTGGAGCAGCAGTGTATGTTTATGATTTTAACATTCAATTCGACGTTCCAGATGACAAATTTATTAAACAATACATACACGAAATAAGAGATGTTCTTTTTTATTTTTCAACAGCAAAATAAAAAAAAAAAGAGAAATTTATATGTTATCAACCCATTACCTGAAAACCAGGCTTCTAGAGCAATTGGATATTGCATCGGGAATATGTAATAAATATTCCTCCAAACCTATTGCTGCAATTCCAATCTGAGTAAATAGAGTGCCATTTTTCTTTTTATGTTCGTTATTGGTATGTTTCCGGTTACCCAGACATGTGAGAGTTTTATAAACAAGTGTTTTTATATATTCCCTGAATTGCGACAGAAACCCAATACGTGTACAGAAACCACGATGCTTGTTGGGTTTTATAACTCGATATGTGATTGTATTAAAAGACTTCTGCTAACATTGCAGATTGAAGGAGAATCATGCTACGCCTACAAGAATGGTTTTTATAGTTATCGTTGGCTTAGTTTAAATGATATTACACACATGTCTTTGAACATAAATGTGGATATGAATTTTAAGGCGCGGCTTTGGCGTGCGCAGCGGGCGGCGCTTTTGGCGCGGCAAGCGTACGGCGGCTACCGCTGTGGCGTAGCGTAAGGCAAACGCAAATGCAGCGGCAATGCAGCCGGTACCGGTAGCCAGCCAGCAAACGGCAGCCAGCCAGCGGCAAAGGCCTTTACGGCCAAGAAAAGTTATGTCGTATATGCTATATAATTATGATTTTGTGAATAATTTATTTTATTTTGATTCTCTTAATAAATAGAATAAAACCTCTTCACAACACATGAACTAAATTTATGTACATTGTTTCAGACCAATAACAATAAAGAGATATGCTTTTCGCCCTAGCTAACTTGAAAGATATAAAATGCTGTAAACATCTCTTTTTCTGAGTGAAATATCATCCATAGTAGTTGTTCATAGAAACATACAATATTTGAGACATTAATAGAATTCTTAATTCTTTGCTTGGAAATAATGGTATTTTTTAATTCAGAGTTTCTTTCTTTATTTAAAATGCTATGAATTATTATCGAAACCTTTCAAACATTTAATTGATTCTATGACAAACTCTGTAATTTTTTCAGCTTTGCATGCTACACTCTGAACATTCTTCCACTTCTGATAAGTAATCAATTATTTTGTTTTCTTTAGTCTAAAAGATTTCTTTTATCTCTGAACCAAAGTTTAGTAATTTTTTTAACTAAAAAATGTATTTGATTTCATTTGGTTGTCTGTCTTTCATTTAACTCTATAATAATTAAGTATCTGAAAAAAGGGCTGCCATATAGCGCATACTAGTGATTTTTTTTTTTACAAACGGTAGAGTTCGGTCACACACACGTGCGACTAAAGAACAATTCTGTTTATTTATATTATGCATCCTTTTCTACAAAAATTAATATTGAAAGGGAATTAAAAAAAGAATGTTTTTCACTTAATGTCATCATTAACCAACTAGATGAAACTAGATAAATTCCATTATGAAATAAGATTGTAAAGCTTCAAATCATTCAAATTCTTATTTTATTGAAATAAAGAATCCATTTGTAAATCTACAGCGTACCTAAGAGCAGAATTATACCCATTCCGGATGTTTCTGTGCACTTTAACAATGTTTCTACCTCTCTTCAGGCCGTCTTGTTTTATTGAGTCTAAATAAAAAAAAAAAAAAAAAAGAGAAAAATCCAAAAATGTAAATATTATATTTATTTATAGTTCTTTAAAATTAGAACAATATAATCTAGAAGGTGAGTTTGTTCCAAAAAATTGCCATCATTCCACATAATTTATAAATTTTACCAATATAATTCTTGTGGAATATACCCGTCGTAATTGCCATCTACAATCAGCTCTTCACGATTATCCTTTTTATATAACCTAAAAGGTTTCGGGTAACCTTTTCTTTTAAGATATAGATTATAAGCAATAATTCCAATTTTAATTCGCCTAATTTAAGAGTTTTCATGAGGAAACTTTAAAAATCGATTGTTACATTTCAAAGTCTAGTTTTAAGAAGCTTTTATTTCTATGCAAGTGTACTTTTGAGTATTATATGATAGATTCTATAGGCAAATAGCATTAATATAAATTCTAAATGTAAGAAGTAAACGAATAACTGTAATTATAATATCTTCAATGCAAAGGTAATATTTCAAAATTATACAAAATGTTAAAATAAAACGAATAACCTCTAAGTAAAATAAATTAAAATAATAAAAGTTTCTAAATTAGAAAATAGTAACGAGAAACAAAAATATTAATAGGTCAAGAATTAAATCTTTTTACTCAGATGCTCTGAGTTAATTTCTTAAGTAGATATGTATTTTATTACTAGTAAAAATAAAACTTAAAAGATTTATGAAGTATTCACGCATTGAAGAAAATAATGAAGTTTGCATCGATTTAAAACTATAGTACTATTGCTTATAATGTTATTTGAAGCTAAAAAACAAACTACTTTTGAAATTAATACTCGAAACAAATAATACAGTTCTTATACGGGAGATATCATATCGATTATTAAACTGTTCGATATGGAGGTATTTTAATAGTTTCCTATTAATTTTATTATTTTGTTCGGCATAAAATACGTATGTTATTATTTCAATATTTGCGCACAGTTAATTTTTTACTCAATCTTAACAATTGTCGAATACAAAAGTACAAGCCTAAAATACAATAAACTATATGATGGAACCAAGTTTTTAAAACAACATTTAAAATGCATTAAATTACTTTCCAGATGTAACCCTCGACTTATACATATTATGGGTTATATTAGAACCATTAAATTCATAGTAATTTTATAAGTGAGACAGATTTTTTTATTTTAATTAAAATTATGTAAAAACAAAATTAAAGTGCGTTTGATATCAATTTAAAGATTAATTCTTGAGGTATAAATCTCATTATTTAAGCATTTATCTTGCAACATATCCAAAGCAAAACTTTTATAAGAAATTACGATGCATAGTTATACTTGATGCTATTAAATAAGTCTCTCTGTTTTCCACAAAGAAAACATCTGTGATATTTAGCTTTTTTTTAAAATACTAAATCAAAAAATTAATAACTCTACCAGAAATTAATATTAAGTATATAATTTAATAATAAACAAAAATTTTAATAATATAAAAATATATAATAATATAAAAATATAATAATATAAAAACAATATTTTTAACTGTTGTTATAAGAATACATTACATTTTAAGGTGAAGCATTTTAAAAAGGGAAAATGTCTCCAAAGTTGTATTATAAATAATTTTCGTTTGTTAAGAATAGAACATGCATTTTCTACCTGTTATTTATGTATTATACTGCCTATTTTATTTGACACGGAAAGATAAAAGGATATTAAATGTTAAACCAATTTGTAATTAAATTTAGCTATACACAAAACGCTTCTGGTGAAATCTGAAGGAGAATTACTCTAAAAAATCATACTTTTGGTGCGTTCATCCGTATCTACGTCCATCACGTTCTCGTGAGTACAATCCGACCTGGTTCTTCCGAGGACAGTCCAGACACTTCAGCATTCTGTACGTTCCTGAACAGCCTGGCCTCCGGGTTCGCTGCTGCCTTCGTAGATCCAACATCAGCCCTGGCAATCAAAGAGGCAGCGTATTCGTCATCTCCCTCCCCGGAACAGGCGAAAAGACGTTCAGAATAACACGGACTGTGGTCCAGAGCAGCTGAAACGGATGCAATGGCCAACATGGCAAACAGGAAGATCAGCTGAAATGAAGGTGTGATTAAATTTATGATGGAGATTAATATATTGATTTGAAAAAAATATCATTCTTAACTAATGACAAATTTTTTAACCAAAAATTGCAGTTAAGATAAAATATTTATAATAGTAGAGGAAAAAAAAAAACCTATCAGTGCTATAAATTCATTGTACCATTTTAATAGACCCTTCTGGTTTAATATGTGTATGAGGTTTTGAAGAATAGAAGCACAAAACGTATTATCTATTCCTATGAAACATTCTACAGATAACATTGAGAAAGTGTAGTTTACCTTATCACTTCAAAATTCTTTTATTTGTTAAAAAACTTAGATTTGTACTATATATTTTAAAAATTCAACTAAAACTATTGATTGTGCAAATAAATATATAGATTTGACTAAAATATCTAATGATTGATCATGGATTGAGTTCTGAAAATCAGTTTAAATTTATTTTTAATTGACCTTTCTTCGTGTATTAGATGTTCAAAATGTTTTCTCAATATTCCAAAGGTTCTCTTTAAATTCTCAATAGATAAGAAAAGCTACAAAGTGTGATAATTAGACTTCTAATAAGTTTAATATATATGTAACGGAAGTTTGTGTTTATATATGTTTAGTGATATTGGATGTAAAATACATTTTCAGCATTCAAAAGAATTTATAGAATCAATATTTAGTTTTCTGTCCTTTTCAAGGATCTGCTTATTATAATGTATTTTAGCAGGTTATTAATTATCAAATAAAAGAAAAATGGAACTATTGATGATAATATGATTTACAGTAATATTCACAGTAATTATGAAGTTTCTTGTCTTAAACTGCAGTCAAGGAAAATTCATAAAGGAATAACTCTTTGAATGCATGTATTTTTCTGTATTAGAAGTTTAGATACTATATTAAAGTATATGACTGCTTGATACTTCAAGCGTGATTTAGAAAAAAAATATCTATATCTTTTAAAAGTGTTTCAAATATTAATCTTCTTTTCGTAACTTTTTTGGTATTTCCTACAAATCACTAGCGACTCCTTGGGACGTGGTGGAGGGGAAATTAAATTACGATTATCGATATTAAACATCCAACCTATGTAATAATTAATCGATTATGAAATACAGTGTTAGAAATGAACATTGAGGACTAGTGCGAATCACTCTACAATTTGTAAGCCTTTAGAAAGGGAATTTGATGATACCTGGGCTGGAATTCCTTTCTCCAAGCAGTGCAAACAAGAGGAATTTGAACCCCTACCAAATTATCATGCATCTATACGTAACATGGCATATCTTTAGTTGCATCCGGGCTCTAAACCTTACCTCCACGGAAACTCCGTGGCCAGGAACTGCCCCGAGCACTTGCTTACAACAACCGTATGTAAAAAAATTAAATTACATGGTTTATTCTAGTATTATTTCACATAATGGATGTGATTTTCATGGTTTTATATTACAAATTACTTTTATATTTATAAGCTTATATACTAAATATTTAAACAAGCTGTACTTACCATGAATTTCATGGTGACGTTTGAAGTTTCAACTGGAGGCACACTTTCTGAGTAATGGAAGCTGACTGGATACAGTTGTGAGTGAAGCGAACATTTTATACTAATACGGTGGAGGGTTTTTAGCTGCATGAGGGGTTTTAATTTCAGCTGACAATAGGAAATCTGTGTTGTGAATTTCTATTGTGTTATTTTTTGCAATGGCAAAAGTATTCATTCCGAATCATCGTGTCATTTTTTACGCAATTCTTTTTTGAGTTCAGTATGCGTTTTTTCTTTTCATGGAATTTTTAATCTTCATTACATTTCCACAAGAATGCTTGCCGCTTAAAGCGAATAATCGGTTATTCTTAAATTCCTTCCTGAAGATATCTCAATTTTTTTAATGTATAATTTTCTTATACATTTCGAAATATTAAATTATTTATTTATGCATTGATAAATCGTTTTTCAGTTCAGACAGCAAATGGCAAGAAAAAAATATTTTCAAAATTAACATGATTTATATCAAAAGCTCTAATCAAAATCAAGCTTCCTTTTAAAATATTGTTCATTTTTTGACATTTCATCTAATGTATTCTTCAAATTAATACCTTTTCAGTGTGTATACCAATTGTGATGGCCTGCACATATCTCTAAATGTTTAAAATTGAGTGAAAAAATTGAAATTATTCATAAAGAGCAATTTTTTGTCAGTTGCAATAATGAGGTTAATTGTAACATAAATATTATTTATGTGTTTACTATAACGGTGTTTTAGAATCACCCAGAGTCATTAAAAATCAACTCTCATTTCAACAGCGGAATATAATTCTATAGAGTGGTTATTAAATAGTTCTAAGTATAGTCTTTCTTTATTTAGCTCCACAGTCATTTGAATATCTACTTAAATAGTCAATAAATTCTAAACTCCAGCTAAAGATACGAAATAGAAGTAAGATAATAAAAAATAAAAGGTAAGAAATAAGCAACAAAGTTTACTATCCATCAAAAAATATGCATGATCGTTCTCTCTCTCGAATTCCACTTAACATGAATAATCATAGTTTATGCTCAAACAGTGAAGTCTTTGCTTACCATCTCACTCATTTTGATTCCATCCCTTCTCCATTATAGAATATTTGACTCGTAATATGTAGAGCCATTTTTAACTAATTTCAATCCAATCGAAAAATAATTGCATTAATTCACTCCAATTGACGAACATCTATCAGCTTGTCGTTATCCTCTGATTCTCTTTTCTATCATTTCAATTTTATTCAGCTTATATATATATTACATGCCGTAATTAATTCCATTTCACTTTTTATTTTCATCTAATTTATCTAATCACGTTTTCTTTCGGTCGGAAAGGAGTTGTTATCTCGTGCATTTCAAATTACGAAAATAACATCGACTTTGGTGAAGAGAAAATCGCGGATATTCCAACATTACATAAGATCTTGGATTTCTATAACAGATTACAAATTTGCAAAAATGTTTTTGAATACACGTGGAATTTTGACCTAAAATATGTTTGATCTCGAAGACGAATGCAAAGGAAACATACTGAAAATGTGAGAGGAAACTTTTTTAAAAAATTTATTGTTTTCAAGAGCTTTGAAGGTAAAATAAAGACTTTAATTTCTATTTTTTAAATAATATGTTGAAAGTATGTACTTCGTTCAGTGAAGCTTAGTAAATATTTTGTTGAAATGAGCATTTTAAAGCATGATGATGAGAATAATTTAGGCAATATGGATTTAATGCTTCTATTTGACGTAATATGATAGTGTCTTGGATAGTTTATAGTTTTAAATTAAAAAATACTTCTTTCGACATTAAGTCGGAAACATTTTTTTTGGGGCTGTTTTGAAAGAAAGAAACCTATTTCATGCTAAATATGCAAATTGTAAGAATATGAAGTAACTTTTCATAAGGTTATACCTTTACTTTTAAATTTGTTGCAAATTTCCTCAAGTATCTTATGGAATTCAGAAATGGTTATTCAAATTTGGTTTTTTTTATTAAAATTAACATTAATTTTAATAGTGTTATAATTATTTAATGAATCTGAAAATTAAAAATTAATTTTATATCTTACTGCAAGGACATGAATTAGAATAATACTTTTTTTTTACTTTATAGTTTTCTAAAACCGCCCCAAGAAGCAACACGAGGGCTATAGATGACGGATTTCGAAATTTAGAACATAGTGACGAGGACGATACCTGAGCTAGCGCCTTCCTTTCCAAACTTCCCCACCATGTGAACGAGAAGGCTTCGGACATCAAAAGATTTAATGGTGCATTAGACCTGTTATACGGCTAATCTTTAGAGTCATCAGGTCTCGAAACCACGAATCAAAGATAACAAAATCTACCACGAGTCCACCACCGCGATCACTAGACTAGCACAGCCACTTAGAAAAGTCGAAGAAGAAATCGTGAGACTGTTTATTTAATAAATTGTGCAAATATTCTTATTAAACGCGTTTGACGAAAAACACTTATATTTGTATCAACTAGGTATTTGTAATGAAATCTGAAATACGTAGAACTCTAAAAACTTTTGAAATAACTCTCAAAAAATCGCAGTAAAAGAAAAGTATAAATCCATCGTAATACCTCAAGTACCTTGACAAAGTCTTTCATATATACTGATAAAGAAAGTTTGAAAAGAAAAAACAGCCGCCAAAGAAATTTTATAAGATAGCCTTTTCAAACCGTTAGAAGCAAAGGGTGTGATTTTAAAAATATATTAGGAGATTTTTTTTTCCTCTTCTTCAGTCTTTTCTTCTAGTAAGTATTAAAAAGTTTTTATTGTCGGTTTTTATACTGCTTTATATAGGACGTATATGCACCTTATCTTAAAAATTAGTTATTGATTAAATGTAGAAGAAATTAATCTTTACATTAATTAATTTAGAGAAGTTATGGACCAAATAAAATGATTAAACAAAGATTTAAAGATTCTTTATTTGAATATTTTATGCTTTGATTAATATAAAAAAATTAATCTCAGTACATTGAAAATGTATATCAAATAACATTAAAATGTAAAGTCATTATCTTCTGTGTTATGAAGTAAATTTTATTAGACATGTGTTATAACAAATATCTCCCTTCAGTGTGTTTAAAGCTTATTGAATTAGATGTGGTCGCGTCGTAAACTATTGGTCATCGTTACTAATTTGTGGCCAGCATTGTTTCGTTCGAGTCATGGGCTTAAAACCTGATTTTGTCCAATAGCAGCTGTGCAGGAGAGACAGGGAGGGCTGTTGATCGTTGGACCTATCGAGGCTCCATTTCCACACTTTGGAGTGATTGGGGAAGTTTGGAGAGGGAAGTACCAGCTCAAGTATTGTTCCTGTCATTTGACGGAGATTCAGAACAACGAGGCTCGTCATCAATGACCCTCGTTTTGCATCTAAGTGTGACTTAATAAACAAACAATCAAACAGTACAAAAACAAATATTGCACATATTTTGTAATTTAAGAAAAGTAAGAAATTTTCATAAAAATATACCAGTTCATAAAAGCATCAGTTTTGTTTATCATAATATAGAACTGATTAAGCAGATTCTGTTTCTGTAAAAGACACAAGACATAATTCAAGAAAACATAAGAAAGGCATAATTTCTTAAATTTTTTGACCAAGGAACAATTGAACCAGTTAGAATTCCAATGTTTTCCTAACGCGTTATATTCTTTCGCATTAAATACATTCTGTAATTTTCAACTAAACAGTGATTAATGTGTTCCTTTTCAAGGCAGCAGTTTATCTACCAAAAAGGAGAATTTAAGACCTCCATTTTTGTTAACGTATGTGAGTGTGTTTAGTTCTTTGGTGGAGAGCGTTACAAAAAACAAACATGTTAAAAATGCCCTTGGTATTATTATGAACACAGCGCATTACAATATTTCAGATTCCAAATATTCCATTATGCGGTTAATGCTGTTAAACAGTTAACGGTATTTGTGTGTGAGGAGTGTGTGAGTGTCAAAGAGGGTGGAAAATAGAAAATTCGCCGTGTTAGGTTTGGTCTTACAGGAAGTAGTCGAATACTTTTTTGCTGTACATTTTAATTGTCATATCAGCCAATACTAAATGTTATTGGATTTCTGTTTGAGTGAAAATTATTTTAAGTAAGTTTATTTAGAATTTGATAGCACGTATATAAATTTATATTGATTGGGTATGTGTGATGATTTAACTTTAATTTGTAATTATTTCACAAAACAAAAAGCTTAATTTCCTAATTTTCCCATTCTCTAATTCAATAGTAATGAGCTCATTTCTATTTTCTGATCCAATTCGAAGTTTTCCTTTTATTTATTAGATCACACGCTCATAAAATCGTCTAATCTGGCATGGCAGATGCTAACCGAAGGTAAATGGAAGACCTGACGGAAAGCAAATGGAGTGCGAGATCTTCGAAATTAATTGTATGACCATATAATGTTTTCGAGTTTAGGATCATGTGCTCCAAGAATTATCTTTTACTCTGAGTTTGTATCCATCTCTGATAGGGAGAATGAGAAAAAAAGTAAACGACCTTCTTAATTTTGACCTTTTTCAAAAAGTATCTTGTGAATCAATACCACTATATATTTTTATTGTGGTCCATATACCACTAATTTACATTTATTTTTGTGTCTCTTACATAACCACAAACAACACAAGCATTGTTTCTTCTTTTGTATTTTGTTTCAATATAGAGAGATAATTTTGTATTAAATAACTAATATTTCTTTTTCGTTTTAATTATTAAGTGTTTTATATTGTGATAATTCTGAATTATCTAGAGTGTATCTTCAAATGTTTTTATTTAAATATTTGATGGGCCGCCTAGACACTGATACTTCTTCATATTTAAGAATGGAATTTTTACTTTGTAGATTGAAATCTTCAGCTTAAATATTTGTATCGGCATGTGCATGTCATTAAGGTTTCGAGCAATTTATGATCGAAGGAATATTGTTAAAGATTAAATAGAAAGAATGATGGCAAAAAGAGGGAATTTGGACATGCTTCTGAAAGAAAGAATCTTTGGAACATATGATCATGAACATAGAATCCGTATGATCACAAAAAGAAATACCTTGATTCTGAGCGTCATCATTGCTTTGATTACAAAACGCTATCATAAATTTCAAAACGTGGAAAATGTTAAACGATGACCAATATCATGTCGACCAAGATCCACAATACTTTTCCAAGACCTATATTTTTCTATTCCTCCGCGACGTTAAAAGAACAATTATGCCTGAAAACTATGGTGAATGCTCACAGATGCCACGGGAGTGTGGGTTTCAAATTATTCTGAAGATAATCTCATTTATATTGGTCTCTTTGCCAGATTAAAACAGTTTGTACTCCCCTCCTGTCTACCTATAAAAGCGCTCTTTTAAATTGGAGTTTAAAACTCCAGTGCAAAAGTTCAGGTCAGTGGTGCAATATAATGTGCAATGAGGATTCTCGCTGTAGTCTGAACACTGATTTTAATTCGCTAACAATATGGCAAAAGTGTAACTCGTTTATATTAGGAAACATTATGGAGAAACATCAGTTTTCGCAGTATGGCATCATGTTGGACTTTCGAAATGACCACTATATCTTTGAGAAGGAGTCTGTGACTACTAAAAGAAAAAGAGGTGAAGTTTCTGAGATTTATGTTCACCTTATTTCAAGGAATTGTTCATCCTGATGGATTATTCTCTTAAAACGGAAAATATCTAACACCTGGCATCGACTCACGCATCTGACTTGAATCATTTCAAGCATAGGGAGGATATACACGAACAACTGCTGCTATCCACCTTTTAGATCATTTAAAGTTCCGTTACAGGACTGAATAGAGCGCTTTATGATGTCTGGAACTATTCGAACCAACAAAACAAATACAATGTAATGAATATGGGCAATCGTTGTGCAACATTCCTGACTTTCATTGATAACTATGCATCTTATTTAACTGAAGTCTCACCACCTTTTTATTTCAGTCATTTTTTTCTAAAGTTTGAAACCACCTTATGCCAAGTTTTCTTTTAAAGTGTTTTGTTGGATAATAAAAATGATTATATATATATATATATATATATATATATATATATATATATATATATATATATATATATATATATATAATTTCAGTTTCAAGCCTGAGACTGTTATTGAATTATACTTAATCTCCTTTTTTTTGAATTTACATTCTTAATTCTTTTTTCTCGAGATATACTTTTTAAGGCTTGTCAAGGGTTTAATATTTTGAATTTTATTACAATTTCTTAAATTACTGGTTTTTCCTTTTTATTTTTAGTTATTTAATTGTATAATATGTGTTTTTGACCACTCTGTAATATTTTCTTTTCGGCTATTTGATTACTTTTCGATATTATAAAAGAAAATGAAATAGGATTAGAATTTTAAGGCTGTGGGATCTTTGTAAAAAAATAATACTTATTTAATGTAAAATGCGAATACATAAGGCAGAAAAACAAAGATTAGAGGGGAAATATAATTTTTGTTAAGTTATATTTCAATTGCACAAGAACTCACATACGATTTGTTTAGTTTAGTTTTTTATTAACGTCGCACTAGAAGCAACACGAGGGCTATTGGCGACGGACCTCGTAATTTTGAACCACGGTCAAGTGACGAGGACGACATCTGAGCTGGCACCCCCCTCTCCTAACATCCACACCACGCCAACGGGAGGACTTTGGGCCCCGAACAGATTTAACGTGCATCAGCCCCGGTTACACGGCGGGTTCTTTGGCGGTCTAGGATCGAACCCGTGACTAAACGAAAACCGCCAGCCGCTAGTCCACGACCTTGACAACTAGGCTACCGCGGCCTACATACGATTGGAAGTGCCATTGAATAGAAATATACAATGCTATACAAATAGTGTAGCCCTGCGCCTCATTAAGTGCACGTGAGGGCGCTTTGGTAACTTCATATATATCTAATACTGTGGTTGCAGTTAATCATTCATTTATCTGCCATTAAGGGTAAAACTTCTTATTTTGATGCCTTTGATCGCTGACAAATAGTAGACGCTCGACACGTGGACCATTCATTTTTCGAAATCGTCAGAGAACCAGTATTTTCAGTCAATAGTGTTAAGAGTATACTAAGATTACTAGGATGATTTAAAGAGAATTCGGGCAAACTTCAAAGGACAACTAACTTTAAATGAGCGTGATGGGAGATAGTTCAGCCGTATTGTACGTAGCCAGCGAAGCCAAACGTTAGCTCAAATTGCCTCCCAGATGAATCAGTGTGCCAGTCGTACAGCCAGCAAATGGACCGTGTAAAACTCACTTCACCATATGGGCATTGGGAGCCGTAGACCCACGAGAATACCATTTCTCAATGCATGCCTTTAAGCTGTATGTCTTGCCTGGGCAAGAGAACACAGATAATAGATTAGAAACGAGTAGCATGATGTGAATCTTACTACTTCATGCCGATGAGAATATGGCGTCAGGCTCATAAATAACATGGATCTTGCATGCAAAATTATGACTGAACAAGATCATGCTATGGGACGTTTTCTCTTGGCAGGGTTTGAGATCTTCGGTACTCGTACCAATCTCACCTTAATTCGTTTCGGTATATAAGATTACCGGGCGATCACCTCCATTTATTTATATAATACTGTCATCCACATGGAAATGGGGCATTTCATTGAGACTACTGCTCCTCTTATAGATCCAGTTTGTTACTGCCTGGTTGGATGATCATTCCTCTGACTTCTCTGTCATGAATAGGAGACCTAGAAGTCCTGACTTATATCATATTAAGTCCTTTGGAATATTTTGGAGAAAGGAATGAAAGCACATCACGCAACACTAGCGTCTCCTTTTGAATTATGGACAGCTCTAGCCAAGTTTGAGCTACATATTCGTATGGAACGTTTCTGCAAAAGGCTGCCACACATTGAGGCATAAATTATTGAATTTATGCCTCATCGTGTGGTAACCTTGATCAAGATCAGAGGAGGTTTAACTCGTTATTAACTTTCTATCTTTAGTTAAATGGCACTTAAATATACATTGGTGTATTTATTAGTTTTGGAAAAAATATTGCTTGTTCTAAAAAAAACAAAACGAAACACTTTATATAAAACTACAGGATAATGATATAATGCTTTAAATAATTATTTGAAAGATAGAATATGTTTTCAAGCCTTAAGTTTGGTAATTTTTGCTGCTTTCTTAAAAATGATTTTAGAATTTTCTGGGTAATTTCATATTCCTGAAGCAATGCCATCCCTTTTTAGGGAATTTTGAAATCAAACTCCATAAATCAGATATTTTGCGAGCTAAAATATTTACATAATGCCTTTCAAATAACCAAACTTTCTAGTGTGATATTATCTTATTCAAAAAAGATACTTCTTTCATTTCATTTTATTTTTTCTTTCATTGATTTAGATCAATTATTTTCATGGTTTTTGTATTTGCTTTTCTTTTAAATAAAATATTAACTATTTCTTTTAATTTTTGAATGAAAAAATCAAATGCTATCACATGGATTGTTTCTTAAAATGAATATAAAATGCATGTATTATTAATGATTAAAATGCAATAATACGTTATTCAAGAAAAGTTCCAAATATTTGTTTTACCCCTGACTTCTTTTATTGTTAGGAAAGCGAAAATTAATAAGCTTTCTAAATGAATGTTTTTGGATATAGAAAATATTTTTTCTTCCATATTATTCCATTCCTTTGTATTCAAATTCATTTATCTCTCAAAAGTTTTATTATATTGTTTTGACTTTTCTTTTGAAGTGTGAATTATCTTTTAATTAATCCGATATTCAGAAATATGCTTTGTCAAGAAGCGACCAATAACCGGAAATTAATGTTGTAATTGAGATTTTACTTTTGTCAGTTCTATTATAGAACAGCATTATTAATTGCAGTACTGCAAATTCCTGAAAGGAAAGAAAAATCCAGACACAGGTTTTTAGTAGTTCTCTTTTAGAAAAATAGTTTATTGAGCTAAAAGAATTTATTTGTGGTAACTTATGAAATTCCTTATCATTTTTATTTGAATATGTAATATTCAAAGCTTTAAAAGTAATTTCTTTCAAATGTAGAAAATTGTTAAATTTGTTAAAAAACGGTTATTTAATCTCAATCAAGTATAGTTTAAAATTTTAAGCATGTGTGTTCTTTATTTTTAAATCTTAATAAATCTAGATGTATTTTATCATGATTACCAGTCAATTATTTTTTGACATTTAGCTTCGGTAATTTTGCAACGTTTTTAAAGCAAAATAAATAAATAAAAAAAAAAATATAAAAATTATTCCATGCAAAGCTTTGCAAAAAACAAAAGAGCCATTTTTGCTTAAAAATATTTATTAAATTATATTCAATTATACGTTACAATAAAAGCATACAAAATATGACAAAGAAATGGAAATTTCATTGATTCATTGGCCAGAAAAGATATCCATAAAAGAAAACGTTTTGTAATGTACTCAGATGACCATTTTTTTCCGACAAAAACTTTAGCTCTTTGTCTAAAGTATTATTTTCTTTCTTCAAAATTCATTTTGGGATTGTTGAATTAATAATTTATTCTACTAATAAAGAGATCTCAATGTTTCTCTTTTTTACATATAGTTTTACACAATATACAACAAATCATTCTCAGCGTCTTTAACAAATTTTTTTTCCTTAATAACAGATTAAATTCTATCATGTTTTCTGAACCTTGTTAGCCCTCATAAGAGAGAAATAATATTAAAATTATTTTTTTTGTGTTTAACTTTGTTGATTGTTAAGCACACATTTTAACAGATGATTGTTTATCCTTGTTATTTCACTTGAAGAACTAATTTTTATATTAATAGCAGATAAGAGTTTCTAGAAATAAATTCGGTATTTTTCTTCCCTCTTAAAGTATTTAATTTCTTTTTATGGTGCTTTCAAGCTCAAAAAGTTAATAAGTAAATTAACTGAGGAAATTTTTGATTAGAGCACGTAAACTTGAAATAAATCTTCTAAACTGAAACTATTGGTGTTCAAGTTTTTCTTCAGAGTTCTTGAATGTTCATGATCTTTGATTTTATATACATTTCAGTCGAGTCTTATTTTCCCATTGTATCAGTCAAATGGTATTTTCCAATTTGCTTTAGTTTAATTTTTATCCTCTTTCATAAGGCACTGTAGTTTTATATTTGCGGTAAAAGTAATTCAAATACAATAAAATAATCATATTATTAAACTCTTGTTTTATTAAAAACCAATTTGAATTTATCATTCTTTAATTTGCTTACATTAAAAATAATGAAACACTTCTGTATTAAATCATGCATTTACTCTTAATTAGACCTATGAATATCCTATATGTTCTTCTTTTCTGAACTCTGTCACAACTACACATTTTAATTACTTCGATCTAGTTTATTTCTTGGTAGTATGGTAATGTTTACATCGAGATATTTAAGCAATATATTACATTTTTGTAACTGTATATTTACCATTACAGTAACAGAATGAAATTATAAATGAAATGGAATTTGGAACCAAAAAGATAAAAATTGTCAATGTAATACAAAAATTTGATTAATACTATTTTTTAAATTTGCTGCATCAGGATAAGATTCTAAAATATGGATTAAATATTTATTAACACTTAGCTCTAACAAAAGGAAATAATATCTCTTTCTTCGTAAATACGCAGTTTTGAAGATACTATTAAAATATCGAAAGAATATATTTATATATGGTACTTTAAGTTAGAGTATTATCCTCAAAAGTTTGCAATAAAGGGCACTTTATTATATTTTATCTGGACATATTCTCAGACAACAGATTCCAGATAATTTCAAATTGAAATACTCTGAAACTAGCCTTAATTTCAGACAGTTTTAGCCATTCCGAAATTTAAATACTCGTATTGGAATCTATTAAATAATGCTTAGAAGCAATAGAATTTATCAAAATTAATAACATATATTTCGCTTGTTATAAGGCTAGTACAATGCTTTGGAACCATTAAAGTGGCTATATGATGCAGAAAAATTTCAAGAATTACAATACAATTAAAATAAAGGATATAAAAGTACTTAATCATGATGTGAAATTATAGGAATTGATGCAAATTACTAAGTCAAATTTTTAAGTTCTCCTATACTTTCAAAGTTTCGCGAATGAAGTTTCTTTTTCTCCTTAAAAATTCAATCTTTGCATTCAAATTTTGAGGAGATTAATCCAATAGATTAGGTGCATCTCGAATGACGCTCAGATTTGACTACCTTTAACAAAAATATTTTGGAAATGTAATTTTATACTCTAATTATAACATTCAATTACAAATTCTATCTTACGAGTGTGAGAAAGCATTGCGCAGCAAAAATTAAGTCATAGGTAATAAATATCATACTAAAAATCCTTTTTTTCTAAGAAATCTAAATAAAATTTTTGAAATGAAATATCTTCAACCAGTATAACTCTTTTTGAAATTGCTGAAATTTTCAAGTGATATTCATCTAATTTTAATATAATTATTGCACACTTAAAACTTTGCAATTATTCTAATAGTTTGAAAAAAGCAGTATATAAAAATGCAATTGCACTACGGTATCCAAAGCATTTATCTGTGGTGCATTTATTCTCACCTTCGGTCAGATAAAATACAAATACATTGTCATACACACAAAAGGCCAAACCTTGAAAAAGTGGTAGAATATGATGAAAATTGATATGCAGACATAAAATGCATTTGCAAATAAATGATTTTATTTACAACAAGATAATTTTAATCAATTGTGGAAAATATAGAGAGATGAATAGGAAGTAGGACAACCTATCTCGGTCTGCAAGAAGCAACCCCATGAAATATATATCCGTTGAGAAGATAGATAGTGTCTAAGGGATGGAAGCCCTTAATGCTTTCAACCATCCTCCATTGCTCCTTCTCCAATTGAGATTGAGGCAGATCAAGCAATGTCGGCCAGTTACATCCAGATATGCTCGATCCATCTGGACACGTCGCAGGTCAAAGAAATTAATGGACATGTTACAAGGCTCGTTTTCTGGGGAATGACGTGGGCGGTTGAATGTTGTTCAGTTGGAAAATACCTTTTCGCTGCCGTTGAATGCAAGGTAGCACAACCTGTTGCAGCACTTAACAACCGAGTTTGAAGGTTGTCCTGGTTTAAATTATCCTTGCAATCTGCATGGCCCTTATGGAAATAATTCACTTGAGAAATGCTGCTGCTTCAGGACATTAAAAATCCATTACGCATCCTCATGAATTTTATAAGAACTTTGTTTAAGTTTTACTAAAAATATTTTCAATCTTTGTTCGGTAATCACATTGATTTCCGACGTCGACATCGGGAAAAATAATACGAACAACAATACCAACCACACCTCTAATACGTACCAATCTCGGCAGTCTGACAACTACTGACGGGTGATTAGATTGTAGTAATGCCTCAGATTCATTATTTACTTAAAACTATGAATTAAGAGATTAACAAGATGAAAGCATTCATGTAATGAGAGAAGGGACGCTCCAGTTATTATCAATAAGATTAGAATTAAATGGCAAATTACTCAAAGAGAAAACCATCATTTGATGTATTCATTAAATTTATTTAAAATAATAGAATTAAAGTTAACCGTTTCATAACTCAAATTTGTATACTTGGGAGATTGATGAAAGAAGCCTCGATGTAGATATCACAGAAAATGCTATATATTGTGTATGTGTATTGTGAAGTTTGTGTGATGAGTGCTTGTCGAAATCTTGTAGGTATCTACTGAATGTTTGTGAATGTGTGTGCCAAATCTTGTAAAATTTCATATTTAAATGCCTCACAGGGAAGGATACAGGATTGTCACAATGGGAAAAAAAGCACCACTTCCTCCGAAATAGACCAATAACATTCACAATGCAATGATCATCTACGGGACTTTCAATTGTTAATTCAAAAGTCCAAGAGGGATTATCCGAAATTAAAACTCATTATTCCATGATATGTGGACAACGTATCAATAATCAATACACCCCAGTGGGCGTGGTGATTCATAATGGTTATATCAACTAATTCATTATAATTAATGGTGATTCATAATGGTCATAATGGTTATATATTTAATGGTTTATCAACAGTATTTGATCAGTTCCCGTATAAAGCAATATTTTATTCTTAGAAAAAAAAATTTCTTGAGTTTCACGAAAGTGATAAAAACTAAAATTAATCCTCATTATAAAATATTCTTTGATAAAGTTTTAGGCTGTAATTATCAAATACGAATTTTAATATGATTTTTTAAACGCTGGGAACCTTTTTGCAAAAAACTAAAATACTTAAGATATTTTTTATTTCTAAAGTATTCAAGCAGTTTCAAGGTGTTGAGAAAAATAAATAAAAATGAAACAACTTTTTTGTCATTATTGAAAAGAGTATGAATCAGTGTCTCTTAGAAAACGTTAACAGTAAAATTAGTTTTCTTTTATATGAAAAAAATTATTTTACTGCTCAAAAAATGCGCCCCCAAAAAAAACATCAATTTCTGCAAGAAAACAATAAAGTAATTATAAAATTGTGCTTATAAGATTTCGAAACAAATATTGCCTTACAAAAGCTTTTTAAGTATTTTGTTTTGACGCAATCTATAAATTCAGAATAATAAATTAGCTTTGAAAATTATGAGAGTTCTGAGACAAAAGGAAAAAAAAAAAACTCTTTTTTTTGCACCTTAACTTTTTTAAAATTAAACAGGACGCTTATAAATGGGTCATTAACATAAAATTATGTGCAAAAATTTTTCAAAAAATATATAATGCTTTTTCTAACTAGAAAATATTCTTTATTATTTTTTTTTTAATTCCAAAGAAATCTCCTTAAGGACATAACAAGAAAGTTCACTGCGTACTATAAGAAAGTAATTTCTCTTATATTCTTCTGATTTTAGTGAAAACATTATTTTCCAACTTTCTATTTAATCTCAAACGAAATTTTTATAATAACTATTTCCTGTATTCCTCCCCCCTTTCTTCTGAAATTCACTTGTTTTTCATGAAACTTGAAGTTATCTATGGATTACTTATTTGTAAAATATCCTTCATGAATATTAACTAAAAAATTATATAAGCTCTTATATGTGTTTACGAAAGTTAGAATATAAAGATTATGGAAATAAGTGAACAAATTTTTTAAAAAAAGGTTATGATAGGAGCAAGAAAAGTTCATTGATATTCAAATGTTACCAGAATATTAAAAATAACTTAAAGTGTCAGAAAAATGAAATTCGAACAAGTTGTTTGAAGCCTTAAATTCAGTGATATCGTTGCCTGCAAACATACAGCATCTGCGTCCTTTAAATACCAGGAGAGTAAAAAAGAAGGGATTAAAGGAAAAATTTATTTTGAGACAGTAGAAATATCAATAATTGTGTTTAAAATTAAAATTAAGAAATTCTAATGAGATTTTTCAAAATATCAGTTAAATGAGTTACATAAATAATATACAAGGTGGACCAAAAGTCGTGACATATTTAAAAATTTAATATAAAATCAATTAATTAGCTTGGATTTGTACCAATTGAAAGTTTTTGTTTTTGCAAGTAAAATAGTTTTGATTTTTGCCCATAGACGGTTCTGTATCGTAAAACCACAAGAACAAAATTCACTATAAGAAATGCACGCATTTATAAAGTAGAAGTAAATACATAGCTTTTATATATGCTACTGTATTTGAATTTGAGAGCCATATATGAATCGATCTTCGAGTTATCAAGTTTGAATTCTATTTTACGAAAGCTTCTAGGCAACGTGAATTTTTTTGGCAATAAATCGCCAATATGGCAATCTTTCTTAGGTTACATATTTCCTGGTAACCCTAAAACTCCTTAAACTGTAAAAAATAATATAGATTTCCTTTACTACCTTTTTTCATGCTAGTTTGGATATCAAGTATACTACGGCAGAAGAAGATCCAGCGGCTAAACAGCCGCTTCTGCTTCGCATAAAATAACATGACAATGAAAACAGAACGTTTGGACATGGTTATGATTTATCTTTGAGTATTGCGAATTTTGAAAATAGATTATCCGTTAGAAGTGTTCAAAATGGACCACCTTGAAAATTTTGATTCTGGCTAAGGGAAGAAGGAAATTAGCTTAAGAATGTACTGAAAGTTCGAATGAATTCCGTTTGAACAATATCGTGAAATTTGTTTGGTAAATGTATTGTCAGAAACCTTTTTAAATTCCTACTATTAGCTCACACTCTCTCTCTCTATATATATCTTGTTCAAATTTTCAATCGTAATAAAATACTTTTTATTCATCCACTCAAGTTCAAATACATTTTTTTTAAAACTTGTAGTGGATGACACTCGATGTTAATACAGTTTTTTCATATATTAATTTATTTATTTAAATTTAATTGGTAAAAATGCAGTTTAGCCGAACCATTTGTCGCGATTTCAAAAATTGCCAAACATGGCGCTTTTTTTTGGCTGAGCGTTAAGTCCGAGAAAGCGGACCAGGGTAGCCACATTTGGTAAAATACCGCCAAATAATTCCTGTCACCAAGAGTGGTTGGGCTAAACTGAATTCCAACCTTAATTTACCTTATGAATTAATTAATTTTAGTTTTATATGGGAGAAAAAAAAATTTGCCACTTAATATTGTGATTCTGTCATATGTATCTGTCATATGTATGTGTGTATATATATATATATATATATATATATATATATATATATATATATATATATATATACATATTTATATTAACTGTAATTATTTAATAAAAAGTAATTAAAATAAAAAAATTTTCTTTGTTGACCTAAGAATGAATTGACTTTAATTTTTTTTTTATATTACTTGTTAATACCGTTAAAGGCAGACATCTTTTAAGAATTAAGCCAGTAATTTTTTCCTCCGTTATTTATTTATTTAGTAAAGAATTTTTACACGTTTTTATTACAACTGCAAGGCTTATAAAATACCCCAATAATTTCTACTAGAAATAATTCATTAGGTTTCCAGTTGAAATGACTGAACGAGTTGATAATACCATGTCGACAAATGTTGAATGAGTTGATAAATTCCGCATTTGGATCAACTTTGGAGTGATTTTCAGATTCTTGCCAAGCAGCCCCGTTATTGTAAGATCTTACAGTTTTCAGTTGCAGT
Source organism: Nephila pilipes (assembly GCA_019974015.1). Taxonomy (NCBI): domain Eukaryota; kingdom Metazoa; phylum Arthropoda; class Arachnida; order Araneae; family Nephilidae; genus Nephila; species Nephila pilipes. The sequence goes on along the minus strand of BMAW01038496.1, from coordinate 154,611 downwards.
ATCAAAATATAGTAATCATGTCAACTGAATTGAAGGTAAAGCAGCGTGGAATCTGAAACTACTTCTTTTATTTGCTAAAACCAAATCTTTCAGCGAGTGAAATATAGTGGCACGGGGAATTCACATCTCTTATATATGCGGGAAACTTGAAACATTCTTAAATTTTTTTTTCAAATTTTGTTTAGTTTTCATAGAGTGAATGGATGTAAAGGTTATTGGCTCAAGAACCAGATGTGGATATGCTGCGCCAAACAAGATTTGAGTGTGGTCTAGAAGTGAAGAAATTGAAAGAAAGACAAAAATCAGTTGATAAGAAGGAGGGTCGAAAATAGAGAAGGATCGCTACGGTATCCCGGGAATGCATCCCCCGTGTTTACCAGAGGCAGTAAACCCCATAGGAAAGAAAAAGATCACTGGTTGTCTCGGGGTCATAGTTTTAATGGAAGTTCAGACAATATGTACATGTATACTGTTCACTTGCCGAAAATCATTGTACTTTTTTTCGATTCAGAAAATGCGTTTGAAAGAAATGAAAATGAAACAAAAAAAATTGTATTAGATGAAGGAATAAATGAGATAGAGCTTATGCTATACATAGATAATTTAATGACATAGCAGGTCAATTGAAATGTCCCCGGTCTGACACATAGATGGCGCTACTAGAATTAAATCCATATGTGTTTTAGTTAACCCTAACCCTCAAAAGATGCGTGTATAAATTTGACTGCTGTCGGATCATTAGTTTGTGAATTGTAGCATTTTGAGTGAAGCAACTTTTGTTATTGTGAAAAAAATGGATAAAAAGGAATTTCGCGTGTTGATAAAATATTGCTTTTTGAAGGGAAAAAATAGAGTTGAAGCAAACACTTGGCTTGATGCCGAGTTTCCGGACACTGCCCCAGGAAAATCAACCATCAAGGATTGGTATGCTAAGTTTAGACGTGGTGAAATGAGCACCGAAGACGGTGAACGCAGTGGACGCGCAAAAGAGGTTGTTACCGATGAAAACATTAAAAATGATTTTGAATGACCGTAAATTGAAATTGAATGAAATAGCAGACACTCTAAAGATATCAACTGAACGTGTACATCATATCATTCACGAATATTTGGGTATGAGAAACTTCTGTGCAAAGTGGGTGCCGCGCGAGCTCACTTTTGACCAAAAACAACGACGAGTTGATGATTCGGAGCAGTGTTTGAAGATGATCAAGCGTAATAAACCTGAGTTTTTGCTTCGATATGTGACAATGCATGAAACATGGCTCCATCATTTCACTCCGAAGTCCAATCGACAGTCATCCGAGTGGACTGCACACGATGAACCCGCTCCAAAACGTGGGAAAACGCAACAGTCGGCTGGCAAGGTTATGGCGTCTGTATTTTGGGATGCGCATGAAATAATTTTCATTGACTACCTTGAAAAAGGAAGGACCATCAACAGCTACTATTACCTAGCGTTATTGGACCGTTTGAAAGACGAAATCACCGAAAAACGGCCGCATTTGAAGAAAAAGAAAGTGCTGCTTCACCAAAACAATGCATCGTGTCACAAGTCAGTGAAAACGATGGCAAAAATCCATGAATTGGGCTTCGAATTGCTTCCTCATCCACCGTATTCTCCAGATCTGGCCCCCAGCGACTATTTCTTGTTCTCAGATCTCAAAAGAATGCTCGCTGGGAAGAAACTTTCGTCGAATGAAGAGGTGATCGCCGAAACTGAGGCCTATTAGCAAGCAAAGGACAAATCGTACTACAAAAATGGTATCGAAAAGTTGGAGGGTCGCTATAATCAGTGTAACACCCTTGAAGGGAATTATGTTGAATAAAAAAAACTAGTTTTGCCAAAAAAATGTGTTTTACTATGGTAGGTCGGGGACTTTTCAATTGACCTGTTAAATTGTGATATTCTAGAAAAAAAACTTAGAGAAATATCTACGCAAAGAAAGTTAATCGTGTGATATGGTATAAAAGTTGTTTAGCAGCTCAACAGCACTACTAGAATTCGGAATGAAAAAAATTAATGCATAACTTACTCAAATACTTACCATTCTCAAAAATTCACTCCATTTCCATAAGGAAACCTCGAAAATACATTAATTTACAAATATTTTAATTTAAAATTTGTTCAAAGTGAAGAAAAGACACTTTTAAAACTTTAGCTTTCGATTTAAATGATGAAAGCGTACAACTTCGGAAAAGATAAATATGTACTGTACAAAATCTTAATTTAAAATTACCCTGTTAAATAATTAGGCTACACTTTTACAAATAAATGAGGGAATCAAAGATTTATTTACATGGATACGAAACGCAAATATTTTAGTATCAAAAGAAACTAATCATAATGAAAGTAACTTGAGGATTTCTGTCTGAGAAGCGAATAATAAGAAACTATTCTTATATTTTATTTGAAAGTTTAGAGATTTTAAATTTCTTTAAAAATAATATATATATTGTATTTTGCCATGAATGTCATAAATTCTCAAACATAACTTCTTTCAAAAGTTTATTTTTCTCGGAGATAAATGGAATTGTGTTTTTCCTTTTATGGTACACAAAGAAAATTATTACAAATTTATTAAAATTTAAGGCACATACATAGGTTAGATTTGATTAAGAGACATACCACTTATTAAATGAATTTAAATTACAACGATTTAAAAAAATATAATTATTTTATTGTGATATAAATACTGTGAGCATGATCATAAAACTATAATATCTTACAAAGGTTGATGAAAATCAAACATGTCAAAGAAATATCATTTAGATGAAAACAATAGAAAAATAAATCTTGATTAGAATGTATATAAAATCAAAGATCATGAACATTCGAACTAACAAAGGAACAATTTCTGAAGAATTAGAGTGCCGAAGACTGAATGTTTGTGAATTCTGTCTAAATGAGAAGTAAATATTCTTGTTATATTTTTGGTTTGAAGGTAAAGAAATACTTTAAGAGATAAAAATGCCAAGACTTGAATTTATTTTTAGAAACTTTTATTTAACAATTAATAGGGAATTTAATTCTTCAGTGAAAGGAATATATGAAAAACATTCAACTGTTAAATTATGTGTTTGACAATCATCAAGTTAAACTAAGAAAATAATTCTTATACTGTAGAAATTCTTATTGAATAAATGTTATATTTTACTCATCTCTAAAAAGGGCATCAAAAATTAAGCAAGTATGGAAGTATATAAACTGTGTTACAAAAAAAAAATCAAAGAATTAATTCTCGTTAAAAATAATAATTTTCTGCATACTGTATAAAACTATACAAGAAAAGAAACGATGAAATCCCTTTAGCAGTAGAATGAGTTATTCATCCAATAATCCCGAAATGAAAGTTGAAGAATGAACAAATATATTTATAATTTTCTTCAAAAACACCACCATTATATGTCAAAAGGTCACTAACTGATAATCCTTTTAAAATACATTAATATTTGCGAAGAGTGAAAAATAGATAACACAGATGTTTGAAACTTTTACATATACTCGATATTCAGTTAAATAACTAATTTTTAACTTTTAACAAACATTCATTATATTCTCCATTTGAATGAAACAGCTGTTTTAGCTTTGTGAATATTAAATATTCTAATAGTGATAAAGGGTTTTACATGCTGCTGCGAAGAAAACCTTAGTAACCTTATTCTTGTAGTTTCATAAATCTATTCTAAAATAGAATATCTGAGGAAACATTCTTTTCTTTAAAGACTTTCCATTATTACAAAAATGATGATGGTTTTTAGTGAGGAACTGACAAGCGTAAGATCTTAAGTAGGGCATTAATTTCTTGTTATCATCTGCTTTTTGAAACTGCTTTTCTATAAATTTATGGCAAATTAAGAGAGAGCTCATTTTTTTAAGAGAGTCTCAAAAATATAATAAATTATTGAAGATAAAATTGGGTTCCAAGAGAGAAATATTAGAGAGTGAAATACTTTTCTCTTTAAATCCTTGATATCTAATTATCGTCTGGTCTTTTCGAAACAAAATTTCTGTAAACTTCTGAATTTTGAAATTATTATTATGTTTTTTCGGAAATGAATCAAAACAATTTATGAAGATATTTTAGACAAAAACGGGGTTCGAAGTTCGATGTCCTATAGAGAGAAAATATATTTGTTTCTGAACAAGATCTTTCTTCGATCGCTTTCTGCTATTCCTTTTTTTTCTAATAATAAATAGAGCCTAAAATACTATAAATGTTTTAGAATTGTTTCTTAAGTACCATTTCATTTTGTTCCAATAATCAAAATTGTAAAATTAACCAGAAGTAATTATTTTGATCAATAAAAAAGAAAATTAGGAAAATGAAGTACATTAATTTCCAAGAAAGAAAAGTTGAGTTTGGTATAAAAATTGATTTCTAAATGGATTTTTAAGAAACACTATATCTTTTCTTATAAAATCACATCATTCTCCCAAACCCCTGCTGTTTTGCAGACATTATGTAAATATTTTAAATTTTAAAGTATCTAAGTTCTGAAGTTTTTTTTTTAAAAAAAAATTCAGCCTAGCATAGGAGATAGATTAAAAAAGCATTATCGGAATGGAAATATACAGAAAATTTCAAAATCCTTTTTCAGAAACTGCAAAAGATACAAAACTTAATGATTGAAAACATTTTGCGCAGTTGAAATAAAACACAGTATATATTTATGTCATAAATCATACAGTTTTGTATGAAATGTGTTTCATTTATTTTTTAAAATGTGTTTTTGTAAAATTAAAAAAAAAAAGAAAATATTTGTGTTTATTGTGAATATTGTAAAAAATGTGAGATTGAGGAAACTTATTGATTGTATCATAATTTAATTAGAAGTTTTTTGTCACACATATTTCTTAGCATATATTTATTTCAATCTAAATCGTATTTTATTTTATCATAATAATTTCTTCTCAAAGTACAGCTTTAAAATTTCATTAATTTGCAAATATTTATTTTAATTTTGTAACATATAGATAATAATCGATAGTGTAGTTGAAAAAATATCCTAAAATGAAAAGTTACCATATTTGTTCTGTCTTATATTTCCTAAATAATTTTATTTTCCAAAAACAACACCGTTGAATATTTTCAGATAATATACAGTTTCAAATCTTATAACTTAAAACTTATAATAAGAATTTTTTTTATCAACAATACTTTCAGGTTTTTTGGAAATTAAGAAAATTAGTTTAGAAAGACTTAGGCACAGAAGTGCCCATTTAGGCTGCGGAAAAGAGCATGGACCTGGCAGATACGGGCTTCTGTACTCTTCAAGAAGAATTCCGGTTAGCGATTCGTGTCGTGTTCTTATTTCGAAAGTCAAAGGATTCTTCTAATCTAACATTATCGAAAGAAATATTAACAGAGGAGAGGGAATTATGGTTTGGGCTGGAATATCTGTCGGTGGTTCTACTGACTTGAATGTCCTCTAAAGAGGAAATCTATTGAGCAGTATTGGGACGAGACTCATTCTCTATACGTCTTACCATGTATGTTGGTGCTATTGATGATAACTTTATCCTTATGGAGCATAATGCTCGCTAATTCCTTTCTAGGTCTGTTGCTAAATATTTTGAGAATCAAGGTTTGGAGCGAAGGGAATGAACAGCTCGATCTCCAGATCTTAATCTTACAGAGCATATTTGGGATTTCTTCAGGAAGCTGGTTATTGCTTTAAGTCCTCCTTCGAGATCGATAAGTGAGATGGGGTAGTAATTTCTCTCTATATGAGTGTTACTTTACATTCTAGAGTTCGTCAAATTAGATGACATTATGGAAAGTCAATTCCTTTAAATCATTACAAGTAAAGTCGGACTCCTTAATTAATGAATCATTTTATTAAATCTTTTCACAAAAATCTGCAATTTATTTTTTATTGGACAGCGATTCAATGAAACGAAGCAATTCAATATTTGCCAATCATACTTGATATCGAAGTTATGAAAAATTCAACAAATAACTGTTTAAAGCCAGATTATACCAAATTTCTTTTTTTTTTTTAAATGTTCATTCGTTTTCAAACTTATCTAAAAAAAAAAACATCTGTTTGTAACTTAACTTTTGGAGGCCATTATGTGCAAATTATTCCTATCACTAAGTCTTATCTATAAATATAAATTCATCAACACTTTGAAAATTGCGTAAGCTCTTGTTTGTTATAATAGCTCGACGCTGATCAATGTTCTCACATAGATGAGATATAAGTTTGCGTATTATATCATTTTCTGAGAGAAGTGAATATGCATCCTGTTTCATATAAAAGGTTTAGATTAAGGGTAAACAAAATATGGTTTGTAATTTTCTCATTTGTATTTTGTTCATCAAATAGAAAGGAAATTCATTCATCTCTGAAAAAACAGTTCTGATTTTTTAAAACGAAGAATTCAATTAAAACTCCTGTGTATTCCCCAGAAATTGAAAAGAGCATTGAAGTAGGATTGACACTGACTTTTCTAAATATGCATTACTTAGCTGTGAAGAGTTTTGATATTATTTCTTGTATTTATGTATATGTTAGTACTAAAAACATGCATTGATTTATGTAACTGGTTAATATAGTTTGGCTTAAGGCTCCCGTCTACCCGCCATTTTGATTTCGTTAGTTTAGTGTTAATCCTATGGAATTTTGACTTTAATTCTCACATCTTTATTGTTTGATCTATTTGAATGCAACAAAGTGAATTTGAAAGAGCAAAAAATAATCAATGCTTCTGTGGAATTACTTTTTGCCTCAGATTCTTAAAAATATTTTTATTCTTATTTTGATTATTCGTTTTTGAGTTTTCCGGTCTTTAAAGAATATTTTCAAATATTTTTAAGAATCGGAGGAAAAAAGTAATTCTACAGAAGCATTCATTATTTTTTGCTCTTTCAGTTGCACTTTATTGCATTCAAATAGATCAAATAATAAAGATGTGAGAATTAAAGTCGAAATTCCATAGGATTAACATTACGTCCACGAAATCAAAATGGTGGGTAGACGGGAGCCTTAATGGTCGTTTTCAGATCTGTAATAAATCAGAGCAAATTAAAAATGAAACGATTACATTTATTTTAAAATTATTAATTACTCTGAAAATATAAATAGAAACGAATTAGTATCAGAAGTATCGGTGGTAATAATTTTATTAATTGGGTAAGAGGATTTAAATTTTCAAACTTACATAAATATCTTGTCGAAAACATGCGATAATATTTGAATTCGAAAGGTTCAATTAGTAACGTGGGATGTGACGTTAAAATCCAAAAATAAAATAAATGCCTTGGTGAAAATTTTATGTGTTATGGAAGATTACTATTAACTAAATGAAAACAAATGCTAGTTAATAGATATTTAATTAACGTGATTCACCCGAAATTTAAGCTTCTAAAACCCGCACTATATTGATGTAGTTTAAATACAGTCGCTTTGAGCATGCAGTAATTTCTTATTTTACTCGGAGTTCTGTTCCCGAAAGTATAGACTTGGGGTATTGTCCCTTTAATCTCTTTGGAATTTCAGCCGGACTATGACTATTTATGGAAGTTTTTTCATAAGTTTGGAGGGAGTTTCATTTAATCCTTCCAAGACCATAATCTCCAATTTTAAGATTACAACTTCTGTTTTCTTCATCTCAACATTCTTTTGATAAAATCTTCTGAAATTTTTAAATCTTCCGCGACCTTATTTGTGTGCTTCATCATGACTTAAATTAAAGTGGGTGCAAATCTTCAATGCACTTAAAATATCACCACTCTATTTAAATAAAATATATAACCATAATGTCGCGCGTTAAATTCAATATATAACATGTGCATTTAAATTTTACTCTTCTCGTAATAAACAAGACATTTTGACCTCTTCCTCTAACTAACCATTTGTGTGAATAGACATTAAAATAAATAGACAGAATATTTAACATTAATTTGTGGGGATATGAATCGATATCTGAAAATTAGAATTCATAAAATACTTACCAACATCGGTATGTAAATGCTAGAGGTCACCTGTAGCGTCCAATAGTGTCTGCAAACTTCTTTGTTCTTGTTAAAGTCATTGCTTTTATTTGAGTGTAAAAATAACGCTTAAAAATAGAGATTATGTTACTTTGAATTAATTACATGAATTCATAAATGACATTTAAGATTAAGAATACGTACTTGCTTGCGTAATAGTAAGTTCGCCTTACCGGTTATATTTCTTCACCATTCTAAACAATCGTATAAAGTAAAATATCTAAGTAAAATAGAATATATATATTAGACTGAACTATTTGTTATTATCACGTATAAAGTACGAACGTAAACAAACGATCTTCGGACGAATTCTTTTTATTCCGTTAACAAAACAACATGAAAAGACGTTTACGTAACAAAACCGTTGCCAATCCAGATAAACATAAAAATTTAAAAAATACATGAAGTGAATCCTGAAGATTATACATTTAACGAATACTAAAGATTATACGTTTAGCGAATCCTAAAGACTATACATTTAACGAATCCTAACATAATCCATCTGAAACTCTATGAATATCATACTCATGTGTTTTAGCTACAAATAAGTGACACCTTAGTTAAGAATGCTACGCAAGACAAATGTATAGAATTATTGGAAATAGTATTATTGAATTATAGTGCAATGATTGGAACTGAAATTAGTTACTATGTCATATCGAAAGGGTATCATCTTTTATTTTATAAAAAGAAACTACTGGCCATTAAAAATGCTGGCAAATAATGAAAGCAAATTGCAGAATCTTATTAAGTGTATATACACTTAATAAGATTCTGCAATTTGCTTTCATACAGTATAATTGGGGGGGGGGAGATTAAACTTACAGGTGCTTTGGAGGTACAATGAGCCTCGAATTCAATACTTACATTTACCGTCTCTTACAGCAATAACAGCTGGCAGGGCATCTTTTCGATCTCAACTTAGATGATAGTTTCGGGTAGATCATTTTACGCGTTTTCAACTTTAAGATAGGGTTATTTACAATGGTTGGGAAATGGTGGACCTTTTAGTTACACTTATCATAAGGTATTAATTTTTTGTAAATATTTCAACCAATTTCTTTTTTTTTTCTATTTGAACAAAGTGATACGCACATGCGTAATGCTAACATAAATAACAAAAAAAAAAAAAAAAAAATGATATTTTAGTCATCACGAGGTTCTAGATTACTTGCAACTTTCTGATCTGAGTCAGTTGAAATGTTGTATATGATTATGCATCTAATTACTCCTTCATTTTTAATAAGCTTCATTATTTTTTACATTTATTACTAACCTTATTGAAATCAATATTATCAAACTATTAATCCACTAACTTTTCGCTAGTTAGTTCACTTCTACCTACTCTTAATTTAGATTCAGTTAATAGAGCTAGACCCAACGGTAATTTCGTTTCGTATTTTTGAAATCTACATCTGTAACATTAAATTTATTGCGCAGTCTGCACTTTCTTTTGGTTTAATATAAAACTTTCTGTTTAAATATTTGTTTTTTTTAAATGAATGCATGATAATATTATTTTGCATTAGCAATTTAGACAGATTTCCTGCAATTCATGTGCAAAGGAAAGTTGTTAACTATGAAGAAAAACAAATAATAGTACAAAAAAGACAGCTGGACTTTTTTGCAAAAGGAAGAGTCATTGGAACGCTCGAATCCAGTCGATCACAAACTGTAAGGACTCGAATTCTGAATGTGCTTCAGCGTGGTCTCTCAAGACAGTGGCTGAGGTTTCGAAGTGCTGAACAACAACAGAAACAACAACCAATACCAATTCTATGAAGAATCACAACCGTCTGCCAATACCTATATCTGCAATAACTTCGCTACATCAGAGGGATAATTGCACCATTGAACTGGGCTCAGTGCTCACAGCCTATAGGAGGTTATTTCATGATGAGGTGACTAAATATTGTTAGTCTTTTACAGACGACTAGCAGTTTGCATCCCATCTACGCATCATAAAGTGACTTTTTAACTGAGTTGAGCCATTCGTATATGAACTTAACGAGTGAGTCAATGGATGTTCAGTGATGAATCTACATTCTAGTCTGAACACGATCCCATTTATGAACATATCATTTTACCCAGAAACATCAAAAAGACATCCAATTTCCTTCAATGTGAGAGCTAATATTGGACACACAAACAAACATCAATATCTTTGAGATGGGGTGTGGGACCGATAAAAGATACAGAGCTTGGAAACCTTACACTACTATTTAATAATGTATCCTGATTTTATTTATGATCATAACCTCAAAATGTCTCATGAGATGACAGGACGACTTTCTGAAACGGAAATATCCATACCATAGGTTTGACAGCCTGTTCACTTTCCTGATCTAAATTCTATTGAACATGGGTAAGATATCTCGGGAAGTGGCTAGCAACGCTTTAGATCCAGGCCAGAAAAGAGCTCTTTGTGACGTTTGGAACTCTTTGAGCCTCCAGGTAATCTATAATGTCATAGAAAGTATGTGAAATCACTATGCAACGTATCTGAAGGAAAGGCATCCAAGCAATTTCATTAAACTGCAGCCAATACTCTATTTATTTCATGTTCTTTTCACAAAAGGTCAAACTTTATTCACTTTCTTTCAAGACTATCTCTTTGATAATAAAAGTGTTTATTATCATTCTTCGTATTGTTTCCTATTTTATAATCATTTTACTATGGTACCATCGTTCTGTCATCTATAGACTATAATCTTTCATATATATATAGTATAATTATTCATAATGTTATAAATTAATACTTGAAATTTGGCATACATATTGTCAAATGTATACTCTGGTGGTATACCACCACACACCACACACAACACAAACACCCAGCACACACAATACAACACACACACTACACACAATAAACACACACACATCTTTATATATATATATAGTATAGTATATACTGATTACGCAAACAAGTGAATACAAAAAAAACAATTAGATATTCAAGAGGTTAGATGATTGGTCTAAACATCCTGTTAAGTACTTTATTTCTAAATTATTTCAGCCTCCATTCATTGTTTTTAGTTTAGTAAATCGCAAATTTTGAATCTTTGAAGTTGATATAAATTATCGGAAATATTATGTATTTTGTACATAATCAGGAATCTATTTTCAACAAACGAATCAATCGGATCATGAAGATGACACATTTCAGTCCAGGCAGTAAGTTAATCTTATTTTAATCGATTTTAGTCCTCTAAAATAAACAGGTGATTAAAGAAAAATTTATTCCTACAAATAAAAGAAAAATAAAAGCTCCAATTTAGAGGGAATCAAACCAGCCCTGAATGCTTAAGAAAAGGACTAAAGTCTTCTACCAAACAGGTTTCCATAGTCGAAGAATGCACCAACAAATCTCTGCAGATAATGTATTTTCAAGTGTTTTGCTATCGCAGGTGTGAGTTTGAGTTACACAAAAATTGCAGGTTTGCTATTGTAAGAAATGCCTGATACTAAAATCGATTAATGCACTGCTTGAAGAAATGAAGAGTGGATGTATATTTAAATTGATAAAATTGAAGCAATGTGAAAATTAGTATAAATATTTAACGCCTCAAAAATAAACATCATTCATAAAGAAATTTACTTATTATGTTTCGATCTATTTGACTTGTGGAACCATCAGCATGGAAGTTAATTTTTAAGTAGATTTTGACAGGTGAATCAACTGGATTGATGCTTGTCACTCTAGAGCTGCGGTACTATGGCAAAAAATTCAGTGGGATATTTCCTGAAACCTCCAGTATATTATTAGAAATGAATTGTCAAAAGATAGCATTCAATCAGGAAAATACCTGTTTAGCTTAGCACTAAGCGATGTAAACTATAATTAGATAATTTTTTTGAATTAATAAAATTTTTCATTTTAGCGTATTATTTAATTTTGCTTCATCCTATCATTAAAACTTCAAGATCCTTGTCAAAAATTGGTCACTATTGCAGAATAATCGTTATTTTTAAAATAAGAATTCTATATTATAAACTGTTGATTGCTACTAGTAAAGATTTGATTAAACTTGCAGCTATAAAAATGATTGGAATATTATGTATTTTCATAGTATCTTTGGCTTATATGTCTCTTCTGTATTGTAAAATTTGTTGAATTTTAATTTTTTCCGAACTTTATTTCTAACAAAATTTGAATTAATCAAACAGAAAAAGGAAATTATTTGATCTGTAGGTTATTTGAGAACATAAGTTTTGGGAGTTAAGAATTTTAATCTCTATTAATGATTTTTTAGAAATGCATTGACGTATATTTGATTTTTAAAGGATTTTTATCATTAAAGGAAGCAATAATAACTGAACGAAAAGCATACCA
>BMAW01038496.1:106021-139725 GCA_019974015.1 Nephila pilipes | reverse complement strand
GAGCAATCAATCAATCAATTTCTAATAAAATATTGATTATTGTGTTTACTCAGATTTTTGTTAAATAAAGAAGCGTTATTTTAGAACATAATTAGTCTTGTGTGGGTGTTTGATTCCATCAAACTTTGTAACTATTTAGTTTAGTTACAAAATAAAAGGCCATTCCTCATGCTTTGATTACTTATCTTACAGACGGTGTTATTTGTCAAACACAAGCGTGAAAAGGGAATAAGATTTTAGCTTCTTATAACAAGTGTTATCTTTTCAAAAAATAAAAAAATATTCTAGTGGAAATTTGAATAAATGACTTTTTTTTATTATCCAGAAACACTGATGATATTAATCAACCAGATGAAATGAAATTGTTTAATGTCAAATAATGGAATAAAACAAAAACATTTAAATTCCTCATTTTATTGAAACCACGAATCTTTTATAAATCTACATCACACTTGTTGAGTACGAGTATTTTCATTCCAGATGTTTCAGGTTCTTCAATAATAAATTGGAATTTTCCAGGTCATCTTGTGTTATTAAGTCTATATAGAAGAAAGAAAATAATTATTAAAAAGACATATAATTTAAAATGCAAATATTCTCTTAAGGCTACCGGGATAGGCGAGGAATTGTGGAATGTAAGACCTAAGGCTCCTTATTTTTGTGATATATATCTTTTCATAATATTAGTAGAGTTTAGATATTTATTTGCCTAATAAGGAAATTTTAATCATTATGTTGAATTACAAAAGTAATTTTTTTGTCATAAAGGTTTTTTTTTCTTTCTTAGTTGAATATGGACTTGACTTGTGAGATATATTTGTATTTAGGTATCATTTTAAAGAAATTTATTACATAGTATGGTGTGTTCTAAATATTTTATGCTTCTATAAAGGGTATTTATGCGTATGGTGAACTAAAAATATTTTTCTTTAGGTAATAACCTCAATTTTAAGAAATAATTTTTTGTATGAAAAAGAGAAAAAGCTTTTTTCAAAATTACAATGTTCTATAATTTTTTTCAAAGAAAATATACAGTAATTAAAAATTACTTCAACGGATTACTTCAACCAACGGATTCCCAAAACCAAACAAATCAACACTGATAGCACCAATTTATATCATTATGTACAGGAGGCTCAATTAATAACCAGAAGAAGTTTAATTCAGTTATCTATATTATTTTTAAGTAATTCCTTTAATTTCAATAAATATCTGCAAGATGTTCGAAATCTCTTACAATAGTAATGGAGAGAAGATAGTGTACTGCAATATGGACGTTACAAGGTTATTCAAAAATATTCATATTATTTCAAAATTGTATATTTTCAAAAATAAATGATCCAGAATGGTAAGTAATACATGAATATACAAAGGAAAAATATAGAAGTACTATATTGAGAAAATAGATGGTCCTCGTGTATTCTTCGTGAAGCTATTTCACGAAAGCTGTTTTAGAAGCTTTCCCTTGCTGCTGGATCAGTTGCAATGGACCAGATGACCTGATGTGACTCAACTGGTCACCAAGTCATCTGATATGCGATTCTCATGTTTAATCCCATGATGCTCTTTGCAATTTCTTCCTTTGTGAATTCGTTTAAAATTTGTTCACTATTTTTATGCAATGTTTTCTATATGAGAAGTAAAATAATATGTATATTTATGGAGCATTATTTAGATATATTTGCATTTAGGTACCATTATTTTAAAAATGATACCTAAATGCAAATATATCTGAAAAGTCCTGTCTAAATTTAACTCAAAGGGAAAGAAAAATCTTTTGACTAAGAAATATTTTTATAGTTTTATAAATTGAACAAAATATCATTATTAGGTATGAAAATAAAACCCTAAACTCTGTGAATAATTTTAAAACGTAAATGAACATAAGAAAGAAAAAGTTTTTAAATTCAGTATCTTATTTTTCCCCGCGTACCCTGGTACCTTTAAAACTAGAACAACTTAATCTAAAAAGTATCAATTTTTAGGTTAAGCCCCTTTCTTTTAATTACATATTAATTTCTTTACGCTTTTTTTTAAAACATCATCGTGCCCCTAGTCGTGAGTAAAAAGATGAGAAACTTTTTAACAAACTATAAATTTATTTTAGCGACTGCCAGCAGCTATATTGTGCGGCGAGCTCGTAAACTAACACTAACACTAATGGCGTTTCCCGCCGAACCCAGTTCTTCGTTCTAAAAACAATGATGTTGCCAATACACAACAGATAAACTCTGGGTTGATGGCGTGAGAATAGCCCCATATACATAAACCTAAAATACCGCAAAAGTACTAATGAAAATAAAAGACATTGAATACACACAAAAATACAAACAATAGATACTGAACACAAAATAGGTCCAAACAGCCCCTATTTTTTGTATGTATATTCATTTTTTGAGTAACAAATTCATTCAAAAATTGTTATCGGGTATCTTTTCTTTTAAAACATATGAATTACAATTAGTTTAATTAGTAAATTTTATTTCTAATTTGCTTCATTTAGAAATTTAAAATAAGAAATTTCTTTTAATCTCATTGAGTGGTCAGATCCTAAGTTGAAGATGCATTTCATTTGAAGAAAACATGAATTATCGATATTTTATGAAAGTTATCTCAATGGGAACATCATTAAAAACAGACATAAAAAGATAATTTAAAATAAAGAAATAAAAAATTATGCAAATTTTAAGTGTAGGAAGGAAATATATATACTAATTACTGCACTGTATTTCAGTGCATATATATATATATACTATTAAAATGTTTTAGAAAATAATATAACTGAAGAATAAATGTCTCTACAAATTAAAGGAAAGAAATAAACTTAAAATACCAATTGTCATAAGAAATAAATAATTCGATTCTTCTAGGATTTTAATTCCATTTAAACAGTCGTATTACTCTCCAGTGATATTCTACACATTACTTGTAAAACATAATAACATGAAACTTTTCTAAAGTATTTATGCAAATAACAATTATGGAATTTAATGATTTAAGACTATAATACGATTATAAGTGTAATATTTTCTGTAATTATAAAGACAAATTAGATTTCCTGTAATTAACTGATTGAAATTAATAAAATTTATTCATATGGATATAATACTGATGAATTAACATCTGTCTCTTTTAAATGTATTGATATGCTAGTAATTTAATGTTTTCTATTTAATAATTATTTTGTTCAACGTAAAATAAGTGACGCTTTTCACTAATTTTTGCACGCTGGTAATGTTTATTAACTTTAGTTATATCCAAATAAAAAAGTACGAAAATGTAAGAAACTGTAAAGTTGAATCAAATTTTTCAAAACCCAGTCACCAGTCAAAGGTAACAAGTTAGATACCATTAAGAATCTTAGATAATGTGTGTATGTATGTATTGTTGATGTGTGTATTATTATGAGCGACGATTATGTATTAATAAGAATTTTTTTGGTTCTTAAAATGAAAACATAATTAATTTATAATGATATATGAGTGGCATTTATGATCTTTATTTTTAATTAAAAGTGTCTAAAAGCGAAATAAAAGAGATTAATGTTCTTTTGAGAGAGTTTCTTAGAAAGAATTCGTCTAAATTTACATTATTCAAGCGTTCCCCCACAACATATCTAAACGAAACTTTTATAAGCAATTATGATATTTATAAACAATTACAAGCAATTTATTTAAAAAATGCTTAAGGAGCAAATAACAAACCCTACCATGTAAACATCCTACGTTTTGGACTGGAGATATTCGAATACATTATATTTCAGAATTAAGCATTTTAAAACGGAAAAAAAAAAAAAAAACATCTCCATAAGAGCTCTTCTTTTGTTAATAATAAAACATACAATTTTTTTTTTGCTTATTGTGGAATGCTTTTTATATCACACTAGATGTTTTCTTTGGTACAAAAAGATGAAAGGATATTACAACGCTGAATCCTTTTGTAATTAAGTCGATGAAGAACAAAGAAAATCTCTCTGACGTAAACTAAAGGAAGAATACCAGAACACATACTTTTGGTGTTTATCCGAATAAAGGTACACGACCATCACGTTCTCGTGAGTACAATCCGACCTTGGCTTTTCCGAGGGACAGTCCAGACACTTCAGTATCTCTGTACGTTCCGAAACGTCCATGCCTAGTTCGCTGCTGCCTTCTGTAGGATCCAACATCAGCCCCACCTAGAGAGGCAGCGTATTCGTCATCTCCTCGGAACAGGCGAAAAGGACGTCTGCGAATAATACGGATGCGTCGTGGTCCAGGAGCAGCTGAAACAGATGCAATGGCCAACATGGCAAACAGGAAGATCAGCTGAAATGAAGCAAAAAAAAAAAAAATTACTTAGTGATAAAATTTAAATTATCGATATGACAAAAAATCCATTTTACTTATTGTGTTACTATCTGTTTAAATTTCAGTCTGTTTCACAAATTACTTGTAAACGTGAAAATCTCTTCCGTGTCAAATGTTTTTGGTAAATATTCATGACACCTTCAAGAAGATTCCTAATTTGATGGAGCTTTTGTAAGTACAATACATGTGTATTGTAAGCACGTATTGTTTGTGTTTCGGATGTTTAAAAGGTATTTAAGTTTAGGAATCTGAATGAATTTATTGAAATAATATTTTGCCATATTCTGAACTCTTAGAAAATCTACTAATTAGAATGCATTTTCTAGCAGTTTTAGGTTATATTTTAGCATTAAAAATATTTTGATAGCAAATAACAATCAATGTATTTCCAAAAATTTTCTCCGAAGGTGTATGGATACTTTAACTTAAGCTTCTGCAAGGAAGATTTGTGAAATAAATTGCGGTATGCAGATAAATATTTTTCTCTACACTAGAACTGTTTACAATGTAAATGATTTTTTGGTTTTAAAAGCCTTAATTTAAAAATTATCTTCTTTTCATGTGTAGCCTTAAATTAGCGATCGAGTCCTAGGATGTTACCAATCGATATTAAAGCAATCGATATTAAAGCACCAACCTATGTAAAAAGAAGAGTGAAATATTAATGGGGGTTATTCGAGATACATATCATAATTCTTAGCTATGTTCAAGTGACTATATCGACACCTAAGGTCACCCATTCCCAAATTTCTACGCTGTTCTAAAGGGAGGAATGTGAGGCCTGAAAAATTTAACTAGTAACCCCGCTATTTGATCGGTCTTTAACGGAATCAGGACTCGAACTTATACCTGGGCGTAAGCAACGAAGGCCATGAATCAGTGACCATGACCATTTGGTTACCAGACATGGAATATATTACCTTTGTATTGCTTTATATAGTGATAATTTAAAACATTTTCTATATCCGAAAGATTGTAAATTATTTTTATAAAGCTCTACTCAAAATATATTAAAATAAACTATACTTACCATAAAATTCATGGTGGTACTTGAAGCTTCAACTGGAGGCACAGTTAATCAGAAAAGGACTGGATACAGTTCTGTGGTAAACGAGCATTTTATACCAATAAAATGCGAGGAAATTATACTAGCATAAGGGATTTTAATTTCAGCTGACAATAAGAAAGCTGTGCTGTCAATTTCTATTGTTTTATGTTTTGCAATGGCAGCAGCATTCGAATACAAGTGCTGCCCTTTTGCATATTTTCTTTATCTCACATGTTAATTATTGCAATTTTACTCTCTGCCGTGGATTTATCCAAGTACGTTTGAAATGCTTAAAATAAATCATCAATTATTAGATAAATTTTCTAAAGACTCTCAATACATTTCGTATATGCAGAAAAATACAATTCAATTAAAAATATTTTTAAGTCTTCTTTTTGAGATCAAGTAGCAAATCTTAATTAAATAAAATATTTTCTATAATGGTGGGATTTATATAAAAAAAACTGTATTACACCAGAATTTTAAAAAGTCTAATTTTTTTTGACATTTCTGTTTTATAATTTTAAAATTAACTCTTTATTCTACTTTATTATTTTATACATTTTTAATCATGTTTAATTCCGCGAATTCTTTGAGCAATATACATTTGAAAATTATGCACAATTCGTGATGAGGATCAACCGTTTTTCATAAGAATAAATTTGAATGAAATCAAGATAAAAATAAGCACAAGAATATTTTATTGATTACTATTCTTTTGCTCATTCGTTTGAATAGAAAATTTAAATTATTCTTATATGAACATTATTCATAATCAATTTAATTATATATAGAACTTCTTATAAGAACTTTTTATATAAATAAATATATATGTGTAAAATGATCATTATTATTGTTATTACATGAACAATTTCAATATTTTAATCATCTCTGTGTTCTCTTTAATTATCTATGTGGTAATTGTTCATCTCTGAAACACTTCTTAGTTAATTATTCCATACATATAACTTGAGTATAATTGTAGCTTAGACAATGCTTTTAAAATAAACTTAGAACCACTGCAGAAAAATCATTGTAGATTTGTATTAGAGCTTGAACTGAGGGTTTTCAACAATATAACTTTCAGGATTAAAGGATTGTCATTATTATATTCTATAATTATAATAATTAAACTTAGTTTGCTTAAGATTGCTAATTTAATATTTTATCGTTTGCTTTTATTTTGATATCAAACAAAATATTAATGCTTACTTTAATAATTTATCGTTTGCTCTTATTTTAATATTAATTTGATAGTTGAATTTTGGGATATAATCATCTGTTTTTATTCTTTTTTGTCATAAACATTGACAAAGTTTTTGTACTCAAAAATGTTTTGCTTCTGTAAAGAAAGAACGTATAAGAAACTTGGAAAGATTTTTCTTTCTTTTGTAGAACTAGGGCTCAGCAATTTGTTTGCTTTATTCCAATTGTTATTCAATTAAACTAGTTCTATTTTTTCGAAAACTTAACAGTTATCACTTTTAGAAAAGAGATTTCTGTGAAATTTCGCATTGCTCAAACAATAGCTGTATATATAGAAGATAAAAGGATAAAAATGAGTAAATTTAGATTTTTAGATTTCGATACAAGATTTCAAATTTGGAAATAAAGTTTTAGAATATTTACAGCACCAAGAGTAAAATTATTTTTGATCTGGAAGATGAATTCGCGTGCGTCGAAAGAAGAGTTCTTGAAATTTGGTAAGAAAATTGCTGTTGTAACGTGCTTTGACGATAATGTTATGTCATTTTAATTGTAAATTTTCTTTGTTAATCATATACTGAAAGTACGAATTTAAAAATAGTTTAATAGAATGTAATACATTTTCAGTTTATTTTAATATGTTGTAGCTACAAAAAAAAATAATTTAAACAATATAGAGGGACTCAATACTTTTATTTAACGTGATGTACACGAGTTTCAGATGGTTTACAGTTTAAGATAAATTATTTTTGTTGGTGTTATGAACTAAACGTTTTATTTTATGTTGTTTTGAAAAGAAATAAAAAGCAAAATGTAAAAAATATCAAATAACTTTACAATAATTTTCGCTCTTACTTTAAACTTTTCGTATAAAAGTTCCTTTATATGTCTATAAATTTCTCAAGGGATTATTGAAAATATGTTTTTTAAAATCACTAGTTTTCTTGAATTAGGAACTCGAACTTACTGCTTGATTATTATTTAAAAAATGAAAGAAAAAGAAATCGTGAAACATTTTTCTAAAGTAAATCGTGCAAATTCTTTTTATTAAATACCATTTATCTAAAATATTTATATTTTTCTCTACTTATAAGATCCATATTTCAATAAAAAAAACTTCAGATATATCGAACTCTTTTGCAATAACTCTCAAAACATGACAGTAAAAAATGTACAAATCCACAATAATCTCTCAAAAATCCTGAACACTTTTTTTTGTCTGTATTGTTGGAAAAAAAGTTTTAAAAGAAACAGAAGTCCAAAATTTATTTTACAAGCCATCCCCTTAGAACCAATGGAAAAAACATGGTGGGGATTTTAAAAATATCTTGTATGAAATAGTTTTATGTTTCACAACTTCTCTACTAGTAAGTATTAAAAAGTAACAGTAGTTTTTTCTTTTTTTAAACTGATTGATATAGGACATACTTTTTATTATATACTCTTAATTTAAAAAAGAAATGGTTGTGGACAAAATGCGAAATAAAGCGATTTTTACACTAATAAAATTTTGGATACGAGGAAAATCAAATAGTTTTAAAGATTTTTATTTGAATCTGTTAGGATTTTTCAAAAACATAAAAAGTAATATCAGTGCTTTTCATGGATATATAAATCAAATTTTATAACGAAATTCTCATGTGTTTTCTCCTTCATTTAACCTCTGGAAGACCTTCATATGGCGTTAATTGAATTGAAAACCTCTTCATGTGAAAAAAAAATTATGTTTTTTGCAAATTAGGATAGAATTAGCGAAGTGTAGTGAATAAGATTAATATGATAGCATAAATAAGCAGTGAATATAGTGAGCAGTAAGAGAAAGATTGGAGGTTAGATCCTCAAAGATAGACATACGTTTATGTTGATAAGAAATATTAAATGATTCGATGTTAGATGTGGAATAATCATCAGGGAATGGACGTGTAGCAGGATTCGGATTAGAAATTTTGATACTGAGTCGGATCAGAATCAGAAGGATTATGTAAGTAAAAGTTTATTATATTAATATTTAGGTTTGGAAATTCTTAGGGACCTGTTCCACACGTATAATAGTTTTGCTATTGAATTTTGAATATTGGAAGACTAAATTAATAGCAATTTAATTCTCCCATCTGATTATTTAATTAAAAACAGATCTCCATTGTCAAATAAGGACACAATTAAATAAGAAAAGGGAAGCTTAAGCATTACAATTGGAAAATTAAACAATTCCTTTATGTATTGTGAAGTAAAAGACATTAGATATACTTTACAAAATAAATATGTTATTGGACGATTTAATGCTGATTGAATAAAATATACGACTTATTTTTCACTAAAAAATTTAAATATATAGATTGAAATAAAAAAGGCGTAACAAACTCATAAAAGCATGAGTTTTATTTATCGTGGTATAGAGCTTAAGATGTCTTGATATATAATTAGAAGAAATATAAGATTATTTCCTACATAAACAAAATGTAATTTCTTAAAAAAATAATTAGTGAGTTCTAAACCACTTTTTTCTAAGAGATTTTTATTTACCTCTAAAATTTATAATAAAGTCATACACAATCTCGTTATAAACTTTATGGAAGTTGCATATTTTTTTCTGATCGATACTGTATAGTACTTTGGAAAGAGAAAGTATTCTTGCTGATCCTTTTCTATTATCAACATTCTATAGAATTGAACTAAATAGTGATTAAAGATTTTTTTTACCTTAATATTGGTTTCTTTATATATATATAGTTAAACTGCTGATTTTATGACTTCACAAAAAAGGAAATTCTCAATGAGTTGAAGGTAATGAAAATTAACATGAAGTAAATGATATTGAGACCATTATTGTGAACTTTTATAAATTTTAATATTATTAAATTATTTTAATAATGTAATGATATTTATATTATTATAATAATTATTATTTATTATTTTCATAAACTTCGTTTTTAACTTATTCCCCCAGAAAATAATGTCAGGAAATATTTATGCTTGGGGAAGGAGATGATCAATATTTCAAGCTTGAGGTGAACCGACTGCCAAAAAAACTCTATCGCACGATAATAGTTTCATTGACATATGAAATATTGTATCGTCTCCTTTGAATCAAAATCCTCGTTTCCCGGGTCGTAGAATTCCAAAACTTTTTACTGTTCGATTATTTAAAAGAAAACATTTATGAAAATTTATAATTACCACACACTATAGAAGATTTGAAAATTGCTATATTACCCAAAGAATACAAAAAAAAGTGACGAAAAATATTCCTAATATCTTGAAGAGCGTTTCTAAAACATGCAAATGAGTTTACCTTTTTCTCCTAGAAAAGAGCACGTGTTTTAAACATTTATTGCAACCCTTTGCACACTGATTCGATCAGACCATCATTTAAATATTTGTATGATTGCAGAGATTGTCGGAATTGATAGAGAACCCGTACGGCAAATTTTTTCACAAAGACAATGCGCCGACTTATTCCATATTGGCTATCAAGAGGTTTCTTGAAAATCAGCATCCTAGTGTTAAACCATTCGCCTTATTCACTGGATCTTGCTCTACGACTTCTATTTGTTTCCTAAAGTGAAATCTACATTAAAAGGAATAAGAATGAATCCGTTGAAGCTGTGAAACGGAAAACAAAACACGTCCAGTAGGAGCTGACACAGAAGACTCTTTGTATTATTTCGAACAATGGAAGAATCGCATGTAAGGATAGAGGAGGGGTGTATAGGTATATATTGAAGGTGTTAATAAGTAAATATGTATAACATCACAATAAGTTGTTTTACAGCGACAACATCGTAATTTAATAGCTACATCTTGTTATTGATAAAATTCTTAGAAATTTTCAAATTTTATTTGTGAGTTCTTATGTCATTTTACGAATAACGTTCGTAAAAAACTAAAATGAATTTCAAAATTTTGCAAAAGAGAATTGTTAATATCTATAATTTATTACAAAAGAAATGTTTATAAATGTTTTAAATTGAAAAAAAAATTCAAAGAATGAATTGGAATTTCTATTTTTTCTTACATTTTTATGACAAATGAAGGAAATTGTCTTTGGAGAAAGCTTTTTTATCTTATTTTTCTCCACTGAAAAATTATTTTTAAAGTTACAAAAAGACATTCATTCATAAACTATGTATATAGATTTAGTTTAAATACATAAATACCTTATATATTTTTACATGAATTTCAGAATATCTTTGTTACACCAATTTTGTGAAGTTTAATATTTATTCAAGTTTCCGTTTCATTCATGTGGAACTTTCATAAGCATACTGCAGCTTTTCCCTGAAATTCTAATTTTTTTTATTTATAAAATGTTTTCACACATACATAACATATATATTATTGAAATATTTTTTCGCTTAAAAAAATCGAGTTCAACGATACATGAGCCTGATGTAATCGACGCTATGCATGCATTATTATTCACTGCAACAATTTGATCCAATGGTACACTAGGACAGTCTATTAATGTAGAAACTTTCCCAAACATTTCATTAAATGTCGGCAAGTTTCAATACCCCCGGTTCTTGAGACGTTAAAGAATCTGCTACTTTGGAGATTCCCGCATGGCGTCAATAATTTTCAATTCTCTTTGGCGTCACTACATTCCATACTGTAAGCGATATGTAGAACATGTAATAAATCAAGGGAAAATGTTTCTTTTGCTTCGGTTGGATGTAAATTTTCTCGAAGGAATTTCTTACTATAGTGAAACATAAATTTTTATAAAGTGCCTCTCTCTCTCAACTACAAGGTTGTAAGACACTTGAGGTGTTCAGAGGCAAAAATACAAACTTTAGAGCTTCTAATTTTGCATGAAGTATTCTTTACAGCTATTAATACTATTTTCATATATATATATATTGTTTTCGTACGAATTGCATAACGAAATTGGAAATACAATCAGTGAATATAGTGGCTACCACCCTCGAATTTTCTTTTCTTCCGTTTAGTCGATCGGTACTGATCTAACATTTTTTAAATACTTAAGTTTCAAGCTTTTGTAATGGCAAATACGTAAAGGTAGTAAAAATAAAGGAATAAAGGCATGAGTTCCGTAATCGTAGTCTTCATCGTAATAGAACGCCATATTCTTGAGATCGATTTTCGCTCTTGATCGATTCTGCCGTAAGCGCTCAGCCTCACGTCATGTGTCCAGCTCTTGAAGTAGAAGCTTTCACTTGAAAGTTTTGAAGTCGCGATCTCGCTCTTCAGATGTTTCAGCAGTTTTTAAAGTAGGGCCCTGATCCAGTTAGTTTCTCGGTACGTACCGCACTTCGCCCGTCCCACGCTTGCAGTTTCCCTTCACGCGTCTCGCTCTATAGATGTTTCAATAGAACTACTGGCTGACAATTGCCACGCATGTCTGGTTAATTTTTCAATGCTTGATTCTCTTGGGTGGCTTTTGAAATGATTTCCAGTTCTTAATGTTTGATAATAGATGATAAGAAAAAATGGAATGTCATAAGCCTATAAACAAAAAATAAAAATAGAAAATATTCACCTTGATGAAATATATATTTATATCAACAGAGCAATATAGTAATGAGTTACAGCAAAGGGCATAGTGCTAAGATATTCTCCATGCTGAAATACATATACATGACAATTTTCGTTGCAAACGATTGAACGGTATGGAAGTTGATGGGCTGCAGTGCCTTAGTGGAGAGTTACTACAAAGTAGATAGTGTAAAAACCAACCGCATGAAAATATGTATATACCAACTTTCATGGTGATTTGGTCAAACGGCGTCTATGTCTATTAATCTCAAACATACATTTATATATATTTATATACATAATTATTTAACTGCAATTTAATTTAATTTCCTAATTTTTCCAATTCTTTTGACGCTCCTCGTGGGAAGTTAATCTTATTTTCTGATACAAAACCTTTTAAACCTTTAATTTATGTGATCATGCTCTATAAATCTGCTGAGATCCATTTTTTCCGGTTTCATATCCTTAGGGAGATTTCCCTATAGATTGTAGGGCTGCAGCTAAATTACCTGAAGATCCAAATTCAATTACCCCTTGATCTGAAGAAATCCTTGCCTATAACTTCCAAACAGGGAATATTTAGTTCCTTTCCTCTATAGCCCCGAAGGCTAAACGATGCATTGGGCGTTCATCGCTATCACTATGTAACTGTCTCTCTTTCTTGTAAGATTAAATAATTCCTAATTAAAGATTTTCAAGATTCTTCATTATGCCACAACTAAATTAAAAATTAATTAAAGAAACAATAATATCGTTAATTCATTTGAAGAGCCTGCAGGAACATTGCTCCTGGCTGGAGAAATCAGCCAGAATTTAGAATTATACGAGAGAGAAGTCTATTCCCACCAACGTTGATACTGAGCCAACATTGATATTGAATCATTCCCACAAGCAATCAAAAATTATTCTAGAATGATGTACTAACTATCCTTGCCAAACATTATGTCTGTGACCAGAAAGAAGACGAGCCTCTATGTCCAACCAGCTATCGTCAAGAATGCAATGAAAGCGAATGAAGTGTTTCTAGTTCATACTATTGTCATACTAGCACTTGCTTTCAATGAAACGCATCAAAGTCTTAAAACTTTGTCTCTACATAATCATAGGTTCCTGGTACTTTATCCTGTGTTACTTTAAAAGGCATCGACTACCATTCAAAAAGAAACGGTCTCTTCCGCTACAGCTACGAGAGCTAAACGATTCAATAGACATCCACCGCTATCATAAAGTAACTGCCTCTCTCTCTCTCTCGCACGCACGCACACACACGCACGCACGCACGCACACGCACGCACGCACGCACGCACGCACGCACGCACACGCACACGCACACACGTTGATCGGTATGTGTTCAACTTATATCAATGAATCTTGCAAAGTCGTTTTCTCAATTTTCCCGTTTTATATAACCCACATTCGGTAGAGTGTTCATCCTTGCTGTGATGCGGGTTCCGGTGTCCATTAATTTGTGCGATCGTGAACTCATAAAAGATGTTGGATCGGCTTTCATACGGTCATAGATCACCAGTCGGAAATGATCCCTACTGATTTGATAGACGTCGTCATTAAAATCCCTCAGAATACTATCATACTACGTGAGGTTATCGCGTGATGAGGAGAAATCTCTACAAATTCACTATCTTCTACAATAAATGGTACATTTCTTATATTATCATTTTAAATAACGTATTTTATTGTTCTTTCTCTCCTCAAACCTAAATGATAGTGCACTTTTACACGTCATTTAAGGTTAATATTTAGATATATACTATGTGTGTGTGTGTTTGTACATTTTTTATTTTAATCCATTAAAATGTAAGTTAAGGTATAATCATATATAACTGTAAAAAAATTAAAAGAAAATCATAACTCATTTTGATCTGGTGTTCTTTCAGAATCTACTTGATGCATATTTAAATTTTCATATTTATTAAAATATGTTTATCTACTATTCTTACTTATTATAAATTCGACAACTTTATTCCTTATTGGAAAAAAAATGTTTACAAATCTGAAAAAAGGAAAACCCGGGTTTTAAAATAATGTTCTACATTTGAAAAGCTGATGTAATGTAATAAATGACATCTAAATGAATCTTTCCTTTAAAATATTTTTGGATACTCAATAAACCCAAGTTGAAATTCGAAAGATGTTGTGTAACTCCATTTCTCTCTTTTTTTTGGTACAACTAAATATTCTTTCGAAGTCTATGATTACATCACAGCAAGTGGAAAAAAAAAGTCAGAGTTGGATTGTAAAGAAGTTTGAAAGAAAGTGTAAGAGTAAGTCTGGCACGGAGAATGGTCTTTTTTCTGAACCATAACATACCCATTGGTCTTAGGTAAGATTTCAGAAAATATTGTGTGGAAACACTTTTTTCCTCTTTGGAGAGTTTTTCTTCTCTAGAAATTTTTAGAAGTTCTTTCTGTCGTTTTGCTTTTTTTGTCAGGTGACATAGAATTTCGAACATTTTGATATAAAACCTGATTCTGGGATGCAAAAAAAAGAATCCATTTAAAAAAATGGAATATATTTGAATGAGTAATTATAATGAAAAGGGAAGAATTTCTTGCCATTTTCAAATATATTGTTTAAAGTAATATATATATATCAAAATTTATGGATACAAATTTTTTAAGAATAATTTTTATTTTCTGTGTTATTGGTTTAAATGTACATATTTGCATATTTGTTTCCTGGTTTCGATATTTAATGTTAAAATTTCTATTCATTATAGAAATTAGTTTTCTTCGTTCATAAATTAACGATAATTTACTGAAGTTGTGATGTTTATTTATCTGTACAACTAGGTTAAACATACTTATCTATTCAAAGTATAAGATAATCATTTATTCATTTTACTAATTTTTGGGTTAATTTTTTTCGTGAGGTTTGCTATATTTGGAGTAGCTTTTGTAATTACCTGGCTTTAATTTTATTTTATATTTGTTTTGAATTAAAATTTTTTATGTATGGTTACATTTCAGTAAAATATGGTGTTTATCATTATAGCTTATTTTGTAACTTTCATAAAGGATATAATAATTTAACATGTTTGTTTTTTATTTTGATGTTTTGCTAATTTTTTAGAATTATCTCATAGTAATTGTAGTATTTCGGTTTTAATATTGTTTTAAAATTGTTGTTTTTTAATTAGTTATAATATGATATTTTGAATTTGTAGAGTAAAATTATGCATAGTCTACTCACTTACGCACGTACACACACGCACATACACACACACACACAAAGGTATATATTTCTAAACAGAAATATGCGTATGATTACCGAAAAAAATAGTTTAGTCTTTGTAAAATTATGATCTAAAATAACCGTTATATATATAAGCTATGATAATGAAAGTTTATTTATATTACTTTATTGTTTAAAAAGTAATTACACAATGCACATTCTGATCTCTAAAGGATTAATGAAATGAAATAAAAAATTTAGAACTCAAATTCGAAGATTTGGAACTAAAGATTTCATGATATAAATTGCTTCTTAAGTCAATTGACTGTTTCTCAGCAATTTTGTGCAAAATTTAAAATTGAAGTTAATTGAACTTCTTTTTTGTTCTATCCTATTTCCATATAAGTAGGTTTAGCTTCGATCAAGAGATAATACTAAAACTTTCGTAACCTGAAGGTTTTATCTCTCGCCATTTCTCTTCAAAACTGTCCTTGGGAACTTTTTTCTATACGAGTTCAAAATGAAATTCATTAGCTATATTAAATCATAAATCAAGCAGATTAACTTGCTGAAATATGCGAAGTAATAAATATATTCGATCAAATGTATATAAACTGCAAAAGAATTTGTGCAGTTATTGAAGTTAGTTAGTTGATGATAATGGTCTAAAGGAGACATCTGAACTAGCCTTTTGTTGCCAAGAAACAATCAGAGAAATTTATAAGAGATAGGTAAGGATTTGCGAATCGAATTCTCAATTCTAATTTTATTCTATAAACTCGAACCTGTAAGAAATAAATTAATTTATTATCACCAGGCAATTCAAAACTTTTAAGTTAAGTAGTATCCTAGAGAGGATAGCAAAATAAATTTATTTGGTTAAATCCGTCTTTTTCTTCATTTGTCTGTGTCTTAGTAATTCATAATTTGTAGTTATGTGCTAAAAAGACCTTATGTGGAAAGTGTAGCAATTAAAAATCATTTGATAGTATAATTTGTGAATTAAATTATTTTTTAATAATTTACAAACTCAGATTGACATTATGCTTTCAGTTAAAATGAAAGATCTTATCAAATCAACGCAAATCAGTCGAAATATTTCATCACATTGAAATCTTCTGTGGCATTGCATAAAGAGTATAAATAAATGAATGTTTTAACTGAATTGAATTAGTTAAGAGTTAGGAAACCAAAATAAGAATACGACATTAAAACTGGGAAAAAATTCTGTAACAATATTTATTAATTAATGAACAATAAAACCGCGTTAGATCCATTTTAATGCTCTGAAGCATTAAACAGTACAACGAATTTTGATGGAATCAAAATTAAAATTATAGAATCTCAAATAACCTCATGTTGGTTTATATGGGGCTCTATTCATTCAAATTATATCAATACGGAAGTGGTGTAATTTAGCATAAATATATAAGAGTGCCAAAATAAGCAAAGATTGATTTGCTTTCTTTATACGAAAACATTTGCCAGCACACATTTTCCTGTAGATACTTATAAATTGTAACATAGCTCTCTATTTAGGGCTGCAGTAGCTGATCAAGATCGTGGACTCAGGCTGGCGATTTCTTCAGTCTTGGGTTCGATCCGGACGCAAAAGACTCGCCGTGTGTAGCGAGGCTGATGCATTAAATGTTCAGGGCCCAAAAGTCCTCCCGTTGGTGAAGGTGTGGATGTTAGAGAGAGGGTGCCAGCTCAGGTGTAAATCCTCCATCACTTGACCATGGTTAAAATTACGAGGTCCGTCGCCTATAGCCCTCGTGGTATACAATGCGACGTTAATAAAACAAACAACTCTCTGTTCGTTAATCAACGTTTTCCACTTTTAAGATGGTATTGCTTGAAGCTCATTCGGATAAAAATTTCATGGTATTTCTAAATAACATAAGTTTTTTTTTTTTTTGCAATATTAAAATATTCAACGCTTTTGACTCATTCATAATTCTTGTAGATAAATATTCATGATAAGTACAGAAACACCAGATTTCGAGCCATTGATACATATTTGAAATTATATTTAAAATTATACTATAATGATGAAAGAAGTACCTGTGAACACTGTCATATAATAAAGTATATGATAAGAGTTCAAAATTTGTAACACCTCTTTCAAGCCAGTTTCCTGCAACATCAATACATTTGAATTAACGTTTTACATTATATTTAAATAAGACGTAAAAAATATTTGAAAAAGTTTGCAGACGATATAAAATATGATGAATTTAAAATGTCTGGACCCTTTTTTTGATCTCAGTGAGTATTAGACTGAAAGAAACAGTATTTAAGGGTGAAAGAAAAATAACCGAGAATACTTGATTTTCATGAGATTTTATTTAGCCAATCAAACGCCCCAAAAGATATTTATGTAGAAAACCTTTTTATTCTACATTTGCAATTTCTTTTAAAATCTTTACACATTATTTGGTTTGGCTCCACTTGAACATACTATCATTAATACAACTTAACAACAAAATATTTATAAAAAAGTTTGAATATTTGTTTGTTTTGGTTAATATAACTGACGGACTAGAACAACAAAATTGTTGAAGGACCTCTTTAATTTTGAGCCTCGGTCAAGTGACGAGAACTACTCTTGAGCTGGCCCCCCTCTCTAACTACATCCACTGAAAAGACTTTCGGCCCAGACAGATTGTATGCATCAGCCCAGGCTACATTGAGGTCTTATGAAACTTGAGTAGTTTCTTCACTGAAACCAGAAAGAGTTTCAAAATGAGTTTGCAATTTTTCTTAATATCCATCAAAATCTTATAGTCTTGCTGGAAATAATTATCCGGAGGTGTTTTTAGGTGAGCAAAGGGAATTTTGCAATGTTTGCATCCCAAGATTTTTTGAACAGAAACCAAAACCCCAAATGATAATGTATAAAATCAATCGCTATTTTACTTGACGTGAAGCAGAATAATATTGTAGATACTTATAATTACATGAACCATTTTGCGTATCAATCCTTTTTTATAGAATTTGGCTGATACTTCATTAGCGTCATGTAATACGTGAGGTAAATATAATTTAAATTGTTAAGTAATATTATGAGGTTTAAATTAGTAGCTAACTTCACATCAATACAATTTGGTATCTACTATTATAACTATCAGTTCAAAATGAATGAACCCTCAACTTAAATGATAAACACACATTTTATATGTATATATGTATATGTATATATATATATATGTATATATATATAATATATATATATATATATATATATAACTATATATATAACCTTATATATGTATATATCGGATATACTATATATGTACGATCGGATAGAGAGATGGACGTGTTAAATACTGACAGCAGAAAAAAGGGCAACGTGATTGCAACTAGGTGGTCGACGGATAGCTGATATACTTGTTGTGAATCCTACAAATAAATATTTTTTTCTGGAAATTGTCCCCGTTTATGATAATTTTCAATTATAATCTTCGATTTAGGTCTTGAGTTAGTTAGCTCTTTATATTCGTAATTTAAACATTTATTTTTGATAATCCTTGGAATTTTTATTGTTAATTACTAATAATTTATTCTTGTTTATTTCTTAATCGCATTTTTTAAAAAAGAGAATTAGAAATGTTTTATTTGAGTATGAATGCTTTTATATAGACAGATAGTATAAATATTTATATTGCTTAAAGATGCATTTTTATTAAAAAAGTTTATGTCGCATAAAGAGTTCCTAAATATTGTTTTAAAAATTGGGAAATAATTGTTTCAAAAATTTTGCTTTATCATTACTTAATACAATACGTTAAATAAATGTAATTTTAATCTCCTACACATGTTTGAACACACTTGTCTGAATGAAAGAGTGAAGATTATTTGAACTCATTTGAAATTCAGAAAGATAAAAGTGTAAAAAAATACTCTCCCTTTTAATTTCTTTTATAAAAATCCCTCGTATTGTTCTTTACAAATTTGAAAATGTACTTCAATCTAGCCAATTCTTATTTTTACAAGATAAAAGCTTTTTCTATGAACGAAAGTACGAAATATACATGAATAAGATACAATAGTTATTTGGTAATAATAAATGCGTAAATATTTTTCTCTACTCTGAAATTCAATATAGACATTTTTACAATTCTCTGATAATTCACAAAGCATCTACTCCTGAATCCTTTATAAATAATGTTAGAAATTTATTCAATATTCTTTTCAAATACGAGGATGCACCCGTTGAAATGGAGAAAGAAATAGAAGGAGAAGGTAAACTTCGAAATCATTGATAGCGGTAAGCTGATTTATACATTTATTATTTATAAATATAGTTATGGAATTGTCATCTATAAATAATATATAAATAATTATTCTATGCAAAGTTTTGCAATAGACATTTATAATTTATTTTTAATAATAATAAAATTATTCAATTAAATAATATAATTAAAGAAAACTGAATAGAAAATTGATCAATCGATTGATTGACTCACTCACTCCATTGCTCATTTCCCAACTCACTCATTCATTTATTGATTCACTAATTCATTCTTTCATCACTAAAATATATTCAGAAAGCACCTCATGCTGAAGAAAGAAGAAAACAACTGACACTTTGAAAAATTTATTTTACAATCCTTTAATACATTTACATGTTAAACCACGATTTTGTTTTTATCTTAGATAATATTTGATACATTTCAAACTCGTGCGTCACACAGGATTAATGTTTTATCCAAACAGCAAAGATGTAAAATATAAATTATTTGAAGTTATTTTTAGAAACATATTTTTTTAAAAAGAATTAGAAATGCAGAAAGCTAGACAATAAATTTACCACAAAGCAGTTTTTTAAATTAATTTTTTAACAGGTGAAGCAATATAAAACGAAATTGATTTGAAAATAGTTTGAAAGAATTTTAATTTAATTTCCTTATCGGCATTTAATCTCTACATCCCATTAATATATGTACAAAATATTCATGTAAAATAACTACAATGAATACCGAGGGATATTGTTTATTTTTATATCCAAAGGATTTTTACAATAGAATTTCAGACCTCATACAGTCTGATTTTCATCTAATGTTATCAATAAATCCAT
The DNA here is from genome assembly GCA_019974015.1 of Nephila pilipes. Taxonomy (NCBI): domain Eukaryota; kingdom Metazoa; phylum Arthropoda; class Arachnida; order Araneae; family Nephilidae; genus Nephila; species Nephila pilipes. The sequence continues at coordinate 119,354 of BMAW01038496.1, read as the reverse complement.
TTTAATCAATCATGCAATTTTAGTTAACCTTGTTCGTTTCACATGAGAGGTACTCAGAATTTTTAAATATTTTATTGGCTTACAAATTAGAATGCTTATTTATATATTCTGAATTAATAATATTTTTAAAATAGGATTACTGTTTGAGTATTCGGAAACAATATTTTGTTGAAAGTTGCTTCTTTATAAATGTAAAATCTTGACTTTTTCCAGGTGCATGAAATGATCAAACATTTTTGTACAGTTTTAGAACACTATAATTTTGATCGAACATATATTTGATCCTTTTATCAATAATTTAGTGAAACTAGTTTTTTTTATGGTAAACTTAATTAATCAGTCACTTCTTTTAATATTTCTACAAGACATACGATTTATAAATACAGTTAGTGCTCCTAGTATTTTTACGGAAAGAAAATTTAGACCGAATATAGCACAAAATACGATAACTCAGTCTAATTGGTGAACACAGAATTTAATTTCACATCTCTTTCAATTTGAACGAAATATTTGTATCTGTTACATAATATACATATTATTTTGTCTACACATACGAATAGGTTTACTCTCTCAAATTATGTTTCTTATCTCTCACCTTAGCCCAAAGAAATGTCACATAACATGTCGACTGAAGAAATAAATTAACACATGAAGCACAGCTAGTTTGTTAATCTGTATATGAAAAACTAGTGATATCAGCCCCATTAAACAATTTTATGTCTTGTCATTTTTTGCATAATGTATATATATACTCATATATATATATGGAGGTCACAAAATGAATACCCCCCCCCCTGATATATGAATTCCTAGTGGCTTATCGGCTGAACCAGTCGAAAGAAATTTTCAGATATTATAATTTGAAGGTATACGATCGAGATTGTGATGATTTAAAACAACAGAGCTCTCACTGTCACAGTTACAGTGAACAGATTTCGAATAGCAACACCCACTTTTGTTTTCTGGCGCAAATTGATAAGTGTATTAGAAAACCGTAAATAATGTTAGAACGATTTACGTATGACAAAATTTAGCTTTGAGTAAATGCGCTGGTGAAGATTTTCGTCAGCCCTCTGTATGCAGTTCTCATAGTTAACGTTCCCAGTTAAGGAGAAATATGTCTGTTCATAACATGTGCTATGGTTCCTCTTATCTTCGTCATATCTGACGAGAAAAAATTTCGTTAAGTCGGCCAGCTTTTTCTAGTCTCCGGGTTGAAACATTTGGAAGTACTATAATCGATAAGGAAATATTTGAAGAAACGAGCACAAGAAAAACTTGAGGACTGTGGGCCTCGCTACATTCAAATTAGGTAAGCAATTCTTTCAGTATGTAATGAACCTGCAATAATCGTATTATGCACTTCCTCAACAACTTCAACAGGAACAGATGATCCCCCGATTCGTGGTCTGTCACTTGTGCATCCAGTTTCTTCAAAATTTCCACCAAATCACGCAAAGTTTAAACGAGACTTGTGTATTGTTTTAGTTCAATATTCCTCCAATAAACTCGGCAGCCTTTTCCTCGTTCAAATGAAACCGCTCTATTAATCTCCTCTTTAATTCCTTGTGTACTTCATCTTGTGGGCACTTTCAAACTCCTTATTGAAGAAACTATCTTCCTATATTGCATATTAAAATTTTTCTACAAGCAATGCTTTACAAATGGTGTTCAGTGTTTGGGACTTCCACTGTCTATTACTGAGAATTATATAAAGAGAGTCAACGCACCTCCTTTGTGTGATGTCCTCATTCCTCGAAAATGTTTTTCTTAAGAAATGATTTATGCTAGTAATTTTCGTCATACTTGTATCATTCTAACGCCATTTATGGTTTTTCAGTATGCTGATCAATTTGCTCCGGAAAAAAAGGGGGTATTGCTATTCGAAAATTTCGAAATTATTGCACTGTAACCATAACAATGAGAGCTATGATATTTTAAGACATCCTAATCTCGAGAGCATACCTTCAAATAACAATATCTGGAGTTTCCTTTTGATTGGTTGAGCAGATATATCGTTAAGTGTTCCTATACATGGGAAGTTAATTTTATGATCACCCTTTATATATATAATGAAGAAATAGCACTTGCAAATTGAGTGCAAATTAGTATTTTATTTATCTAAGCTTACATATAGAGTTCTTTTGAATTAGTTCTCTCTGTTAATTGGAAACATTTGTCAAAAAACTGTCAGAAAAAATACATTGATATTCACGTTTAACATATTTGAATATAGTTATATTTAAAATTGTTCTTTTTCCAAACATTTTCGTTACGATGAACGGCACTGAAAATTAATTTTATTGTGATAAATTTGAATAGTTATACCTGTACTAATTGTTATGGGTTTTAAGGGCTTTCATTTCCTCAATTGTATATTTACTACCCGTTTATAGTAACAATTTAAAAGAAAGAGACTGCAGAATCACCTGACATATTACACATATGATGTCTGTGGCAAAATATCTCATGTTGCCGTATTGTTACTGAAATTAAAGATGATATGAAAGGTTCACACAAAAAATGTTTTGTCGCTTAGATATGATGAGTCGATTGTGTGTGTGAAATGATATTGCTGATCTTATTTTCAAATAAATTTGATTGTAGACACAAAATGACAGTACATGTCAGCAGAAAAAAATGCCAAGTAATTAGTTTTCAATTCAATGAAAGCAGACGTAGCAGACTTTCAAAATCTGATTCAGTAATTTTAAAATGAGAGAACAATGCTGATGGGAATTAAATACTATACATAAAAATGAAGTATATTATATTTAAATTGATTGCATGAAGTCAGTGTATGCATTTTTCTCAACAAAAGAAAAATACCGTTTAGCAACAATTATTTCTAGAGTTTTAGACACACGAATAAATATTATATACAAATTTCATAACCACAACTACAAACAATATATTCTTAAAATTTTCATGAACACCTTAAGAAATAATTAATCAAAATTGAACTAACTGGTAGGTTGTTTATTAACGTCACACTTAAAAACAACACGAGAGCTACTAGCTACAGATCTAGTAATTCTGGCACCGTGGTCAAGTGATGATGACGACACCTAACCTGGCATGTCCCTCTCAAAATTTTCACACCACACTACAGAAGAATTTGAAGCCTAGACAGATTTTCACATTGCATCAGCCTCGTTATATAGTAAGTCTTTAGTGGCATCTTTATTTAAGCCATCAGCCTGACGGAAATAATGACGGTTACAAGTTTGCGACCATGTCCTCTAAGCTAAAGCTTCCTTAATTATAGTTTAAAGTCTCAAGTGAAAAAAAAAAAGTTTTATTTATGCTGCAAAATAATTTTGAAAGAAATATGAAAGATACTGTAAATTATAGATGAGAAGAAATTAAAATTTTGTTTTAAATGGGAGATGTTACACGAGTTTATATATGAAAAACACATTATTCAATATTTTATTGTAAGTAAACAAGAATATGAATGTACTTATTTCTCTTTTTTTAGAACTTTTAAAGTAAAAAATTGTTATACATGGGTTACGAAGCAAAATAAAAGAACACCTGATTAAGTATTAAAGGAAAGTATTTTAAAAACATGATACATTTATGGAAAATTAGGATAAAGACATGGATTTATTTTCTATTATGGATGTTTTATTGTGCAGAGAGGAATAAAATAATTTTTATCAAATTTTTTTGTTTATTATATTGAACTATAGTTCCAAAGAGTACAAATTATTATGTTTTGTAATTAAATGCAAGAAAATATAAACAGTATATTACAGAATTATCCAATTTATAGCTTTATCCGTAATTATAGGGCGATTTTACTACTTTCTAGAGGTCCTCTGGTATTTCGGCGAATATCTTACCTGGTCTCAAAATATACATTCACCAATTTTGACTCACACTCTTTCTCTCTGTCTTGAAAGTTTTTATTTAAATCATAGAACTTAACGAAAACACGAAAAATAAAATCATCGTTTCTGGGTCGGGGTTTCACTTTCATCATCTCGCCTCCAACAGGTATGTGTTAAATGTAAATTTTTAATTTTATGACAATTTATTCAAATAAACATATAGTTGACCTAATTGTTTGCTGTGTATTGATTTGATCAATTAGGCAATTTACTTAATAACCGTCAGATTTCTCACCACTGTATGATCATTGACCTGTTGTCATAACCAAAATTAGTTTAATATAGCCAGTATCAGACAAAAGTTCGAATAAAAATATAACCACAAAAAATACTCAATAAACTATTCAATTGAGAAATCCTACCATATCACTCATATTACATTGCAGTTAATTTATTAATAATGCCTACTTCACTTTTAAATTTATCGTAGTAGGAAACATTAACTTCTTTCTGATATTTCTCGTATGGAATTGTGGCTTCATGGTACTTAGTTTAAAGGAAAGCTACCTACTTACTCTTTTCCGGCTCATATGAGGCCCCCCCCCCCCAAGATCCATATCCGGTTGAAATCCAAATAACGAGGATACTAATTTTAAATTACACGACATCTATAGAACATAATTTGTAATACAGACCAGATAATTAATTTACTTTTAAATGCACTTTTGTACTTATTTGTGAAATGGGTTGATTGGAGCCGTCAGGTAAAAAAGTCAATTTCTTTGTTTGTTATGAAAAAAAAAAAACCTAGTTCTAAATTGTATGACCCCCCCCCCCCAGTTCTAAATGGTATGAAAATATTTATCTGTTTGAAGAATACTTAATAAATATGGCCAAGTTTAAAGCCTACATATACTGTTATGAAATAATAGAAATGGGTCGATTATATTCGCATTCATGGTAGGAAACTTATTTTTAATATATTTCTTTAGTTCATATATAAATGTTCATCAATCTCAATATCTATAATTTGTTTCATCAGTTCTATACCTTTTCAATTATTTTTAAAAAAGATTTCCTAGAAAAATAACTATAAAAATTTTACGCTGAAAATAACAATAATGTTTCGGAATAAACTGTATCTATATATTGAATCTAAGCTTTGATTATATTTAGTTACTATGGTGAAGTAAACGATTTTTACGAAATAAAGGTGAGAGATATTTTCTGTTCACTTTCAAAAGATATAAGTTTAATAGGCTAGAAACTCATTTCTCATTTTCCAAAAAAAAAAAAAAAAAAAATTGCTCTTCACAATAGAGAACAAAACCTAACATTTAAGAAAGACGAAAATGTTACTTAAGAGGACATATAGTTTTCCAGTCATCAAAAGTTTCTTAAGAGGTGAAAATTTACGAATGAGTCTCATCAGGAAGAAAATCTATAAATGAATATGTGTAAGAAAAATAAAATAGATGCAGAAAAGTTGAAGTTATTAGAAAAATTAAGAAAATGTTTGGTCTATAATAATTCATAAAAAAAAAGAAGAAATCTTAATTTAAGACCTAGATATTCGTAAATACAGCATTGTTTTAAAACTTTAAAATCCAATTAGTTTTAAAGTTTTCTCAGAAAAACTTAAGATAAAAAATTTATAAATTCCCCTTTTAATAACTGAAAAATAAAACTGAAGATTTTCAACTAACTAATAAAAATTGCGAATGAAAACAATTTATTGAATGAAGAATAAAAAAATATAGTTACATTTTTTTTCACATAAGTCTACAGAACAGAAAAAGAATGTATTGCAAATTTAAATGTGAATAGTTTGTATATTGTTTTAAATAATTCAAATCCACTCATTAAAATTATTATTGTACTTTTCCTAAAAATATCAAATTAAAAATATAATTGAGAAATTTTCTTTTTTGATTAAAGAAAAATGTAACTAAAAATTTTCAAGAATTATGTATAATGTTTATGAAAAAAAAAGCTTAAATAAACACAGCCAAGAAATTCAATTTACTTAGATATAATTTTTTCTTCATATAATTATGCCTTATACATTAAATATTTTTATCTGAAATTATTTCCTTTTTCTTTTTAAAGGAAATGACATTTATTATAATTATTAATTTTGTTTATTTCTAATTATTTTTTCCATTAGAAATCGACTCTCATTTTAAATATGAATCAATTTTTGATCAAGCGTTTCATAGATGTTACCTTTATTCTCTAAATTCTTCTTATACATTTAAACCACTATATACATAATAAAATTAAGCATATCTAATAATTTTTATACCTGAATATTTTCAGCATGAAAAATAAATTTCATAATGCATTAGTAAAATAAAGTTTCGGTTCAGAAATAAATAACTTTTTAATAATTATTGAATTTATTCTCTGAAGAATTTGAATGGATTAAAAAGAAGCAAAAACCGTCACCAAAATGTTTATGGAAAGACAAAGTGAAAAAATATATGAATCTCTTGAAAATTAATGGGAAGTGCCAACTTTATAGGTACATTTTTAAGGTTAATATTTTGTTATGGATATTACTATTAGAAAGCAGTAGGTGTTTGGGTGTGTTGGAAGAGAGGGAAAGCAAAATTAAAGAGACATGTTGTTAATTATTGAATTTATTGAACAGAAAAATAGAAAATTCTAATTTAAAAAATGTAACTTTCTCAGCACTATTGTTGGTCTTATTTTATGAAGAACTATTTTTGTTGTCTTAGTTATTGTAAATATGTTTTTATAAATATTTTGCTTAAGAAATTAAAAGAAAGAAATTTTATTGGTTTTCATACATAATATAAAAGATTTAGCAAAATCAGATTTTAGAGGAAAACATAAGTAGTTAAAGTCATCCTTTTTCTTTAGTTTTAATCATATAAAAAAAAGGAATAACAAAAATATTTTGGTGATCAGAAAAGTGCATGAAAATTTGCTGCATAATTCAAAGCTTTTTAAAGATATTTTCACGATGATGAAAAACTTGTTTTGCAAGCAACGTACTCCGCGTTTAAAAACGTTATTAGATTTATTCGAACTAATCAACTTATATAATGTATTCGATATCGACATAGCATTTGAGAACGAGATAATTATATGTAATATTTCTTCTACTTCTTAATATTTGTGATAAATTCTTTAAATACTTGACAGTCTTTATTTTAAGTTAATTTGCTTTTGTTACGAGAAATTAATATCTTAGAGAAAAATGAAAGGAATTTATGGAATCTCAATTAAAATATGTATAAGAATATTTGCATCCAAAGTCAAAACGATTTTGCATTTACTTTGAATTTTTGAATCGATTTACTAATTGCATTCTTTTTCTCAAAGCTATTTTAGAATTTTTCCAAATATTTTCGAGTTCCAGATACTTTTACTTAAAAATATTATTCAAGATATGATTACACATTTCTAACCCAAATTCGAAAGAAAAATCTCTCAAATATTGAAAGATCGGATAGTCGTAAAATAAATTTTCGATCAAAACAATCGCAAATTATTTATAGTTATGTAAAACTTTCGATTATTTGAATTAGGTATTGTTTCAATGCACATTTGGAGCTTTCTATGAAGGTAACTTCCGACAAATCATGCTCTTAGTGTACTCTGACTGACAACTACTATATATTTGTAGCCAACCAGAGATTGTTCAGTTGGCTGTTTGGGCACATTTATGGAATAAAAAGAAAAATGGAATATTTTAAAATCAAGTTTGCCAAAAATCACTAAACTCTAGTAAAAAACAAATTGGATCATTATTATTAACGCTGAAAATTTCTGTAAATAATTTTTATCAGAGGCTTGGTAATCAATTCTGCAATTTGTTTGCCTATGTATTAGTAAATTTTAATTCGAATAAACTTTCAATAATAAAATATCTTGGAATTTAATTGGAATAAACTTTCAGTAATAAATATCTAAGAATATTTAATATCAATGTATTTTGTTCCAGAAATTAAAATTAAGGATTTTAAAAAAATAATGGTGGTCTGATTATCACAATATAATAGTTTTTTAAAAAGAAAATAGATTTATTATATTAGAAATATAGAATTCATTTAATATTTGAATAATCAAGACTAATTCCTTAGCCTCTTCTTTTAATTATACTTATTTATCTTTCATAGTCAACAGGCTGGCGCATTTCTGTTTTAACATGCATCATATGTTTGGAAAATCATCAGACAGTAGTGTTAATAAATCCTTCCTTTGAAATCTTATCATCCCTATTAAAGGCGATAAGATATAAGTTTAGTTTATAAGAACTAGTTTGGTGAACATAGCCTAATAGTTTTAACAAAGTATTCCACTGCTGTAAACCTAGATTAAAATTAAACTGAGATAATATGTTAACTGCATAACAAATGTCTGACATCTACTTCGGCTGCTCATAAAAGCTTAAAAACCCAATTATGTTTATACAATTCGTTTAAGTAACCTCTTAAAATCCAGTTCTTCTGGAATAATATGTAATTTATAGAACTACTACCTACCTGATCAATGCAATCAATAAATAACTTTTATTTAATTCACTAGTATTTGAGTCTAAAAATTCTAATATTTGTGACATAAAAATATTCGTCATTAAAGTAACATGTAGTACATTTAATGTTTAATTAACAACACTTCTTATTTAATTTTCATAGAAATATGGAAAAATACAGTTTAATAACAGAAAAAAATTACAACAGGGCTATAAGTGTCATCGTAATGAACACCTGTAATTTGACGGAATCCATGTGTCACTAATCGGGCTTTGTATGGGACAATCTTTCTCATCATATTTTGAAGTGATAGCTTATCTGTAACCTATTATATTTCATTTCTTTAGCTTAGGTGTCGCTGTTTGGAACAGTTCGTATTATTGTTACTATCTACATCCCACTTATCTCCGTATTCAATATCTTTTATTTCATTGAATTTGTATTTTGCATAAAATAATAACATTGTTTCATATCACATACCAACAACATCTATTTATATATATCTTATATTTAAATAAATTATATTTTATTATTAACTGTTGAACTGTATGTTTCACTTATGTATTTTGAATTTTATGTCTCATCTTTATGATACATATTCTGTGTAATATAATTACTTATGCTACTCCCAGGCCATCTACCAAGTATTTATCTTTTGTGCAATGGCAACTACCTTGTTTGTCTGAAACGAACTGAGTTTTGGCGGGAGACGCCATTAGTATGAATGTACTTCTCCGCCTTAGCTGCTGGCAGTTGTAGAAATAAATTAATAGTTTGCTACAAAAGTGTCTTTAATATTTTTACATACGATTAATCTCACTTATGAAGCTCATTCTTAACCAGAATTTCATCCTTCACAGCTTCAAATTTTTGATCGGTCCAAAGAGTTCTTAAGACATAATTAAAATTATTGAGATTTTTTATAATTTATAATCATAAATTAGATTGTGGAGGTTTTATAATACCGAAATAAGTATTATTTCCACTAAAGTCAAATAAATTTTTACCATAGACTATATTGAGTTTTAAAATAATTTTCAACATTATTATTGGAAGGTCGTCTGGAATTAGAAATCTTGATTCCGTAGAAGATATCAACCCTCAATTTCTCCTTACGGAGTATTGCCTGCTTTATTCAAGTTATTTGTTCTGAACTAGAAGGAGTTCCACCTGTATTAATAGGATCTGTGCTAGCTTTCAATTTATACGTTCTGGTACCTGTTAGTGTGTATATTTCGGGTTCCTCTCTTTCCACATTGTCCACACCGTTTCAAATCGATCATATATATATATGCGTGTGTGTGTGCGTTCGCGTGCTTGTGAACATGTTTTTATTGGATGAATAAAAAGGGTATTAGAATTCATGGTTAGAATCTGAAGACAAATTATTCGTATCAAATCTATTTATTGCTTTTAAATGAAAAGTGAGGCGATTTTACAAACATGTTGGGGAGATCAGCAGCGTTCTCAAACCGAAAGAGAGAAAGAGTGAGAAATTTACCTTGTTTAGAATTTATGTGCAGGGATTTCCTTTAAATCGTGTGGTGTTGGATGAAGGGATTTTTAAGAACTTTTGCTGGAGACCAAAACTCTAGTAGGAGTTATCCTTACGACTTTAAGGAGTGGGATTGGCTAACTTTGCAGATTTTATGAGCGTGTGATTGCATAAATTAAAGACTAAATTGGAATGGTATCAGGAAACAAGAATGAACTCTTTATTGTGAGTGAAAGAATAGGAAAAATTAGGAGATGAAATTTTTTAAGTGAAGACGTTACGTACGCACGCACACACATTTATGTACATAAAATAAAATTATCATTTTGAATCCATTATGCTTAGGTTCTTCCCTAAATGACTCAAGAATAATTTGTTATTTGTTATTCCTGTGGAGAAGCAAGATTCGATATGATTTTAATGTATAACCAACTGTAACTCTTTTTATTGCTCACTTAATTAGTTTTCTTCTCATTTGTTTGAGAATACCCAAATATGTTTGAGTTCCAAAGCTTTTAAACGGTTCATTGATGGTTTTCTCCCACCATGAAGCTCGAACGGTGGTATCTTTTGTTACCTTGACAAATTATTCCAAACCATTTTGTAACAAAACATAAATTCAGACGAAAATTTGTCATATATTTCACTGGTTTTTACTAATACTTTTATGCGATCTAATGCAATATAATTATTGCGTTCTTTTGCCCTAATTTGTTCCAAATTTTATACATTTGTGCGTTCTGCCTTTAAACTTTAGTAATGTAAAAAGGAATCGAACTCCTTGTTTATAAATTCCAGACCATTCTCAGTTCTAACATTTATATACTTAGTACTTAAAATTCGTTTGGCCATTTTCTGATAACTTGTGAAACATGTAAAAACCTCGGTTTCATATTTGATAGAGTAAACTGTTACTTTTGTAGAATAATCATTTATTATTAATGAATGCAACGACATACACCTACTGAAACAATTGAAAGAGAGCCTGCTAAATATATGTGCTATATTTATAGAGGGTTTACAGATCTTATTTTACCCTTAGACTTAAATGATTTCCAACGAGATTTATTAATTTTACAATCTTCACAATTTATATTTTTATTTCTTAAGTTAGAAAATCCATTTACAGCTCTTGCTTTACCTGTTATAATCATATATTTATTATTAATATGCCACTATTTATTAAGCGAATTATTCAAATTATCTTTTTATTTTAGATGTTTGAGCACTTATCAGTGATATACTTTTATTTTTTAAAGTTAGGATATTCTGCATTTACATAATATAAACCATTAATCTTTTTACATATAAATAAGCTATGTCTTTATTTGTTATAACTTTGATTTTATTTTTCTTTCCTGTGAAAGAACCACCCTCTGTATCAATAAGAGGGCTTGATATTAAAGTACGACTAAATTTGGAAATTCAAATAGGATTTAATACATTAACAATTTGGCACTCATTATTAGAATTTCTTAATCAGAATTTTATATTACTAATAACTTCAAACTTGGAGCTTACATCACTTATAACCACAGGCATGATTGTGTCTGAGGCTGGTTTGAACTTAACTATTATGTTTTTAGTACAACGAAAATGGGCCTTCCCAGTAGTTTCGAAAACTTAAGTCATATTTTAATGTCATTTTTTTGTAGTTTATATCTAAGAAAAAACTTGTCCCTGGTTGGCGAAGTCGAGCTTAAAGATTTTTTTTTACTTGATTGTTAACAAACACTGCATGGAAGTATTTCCTGGTTTGTCATAGCGAAAAGATGTTACTTTTATCCATTGTTTCTTGTAGTTTCGGATTATTTTAGAATATTTCTTCAGATATCCTAATGAAAGAGATCCTTCTTGATTTCTTAAGCTTTGCTTTAACCTGAATTCTTCAGCAAGTAATTCTTGAAGATTTTCATCAAATTGAAATGGTTCTTTGATCTATAATCGGTATTATTCTTTTAATTCTAATTCGGTCTTCTAAATATGTTTATAAAAACAGAATAGAAATATTACAAATAACAGCATATAATAATCTAGGAATATATTCAACACTAAATCAATAATACTATTAATAGAAAAGAAATAAATATTTAAGGAAATCACTAAAAACAAATTAATATTTATGCAAATAAGATAAAAGATTTCTTCTTAAATACTTATATAATCTAATGTACGAAACAAACAAAAAAAAAACCCGAAACAATCTATTAAAGAACCAAAAATCTTAAAAACAAGCCAAGTGATAGAAAATTAAAAAAAAAAATTCGAATAATGAAAATAACATAATTAATACTGTTCCATGTTTCGTAATGGAACAACGTGTATTTATACCGGTAATTATTTATTACATCATCAATGAATTACCTTATAAAATATGATAATCATTTGCCTTAATGATTTTTACATTTTTTATGTGTCAATTTTTATAGCATTTTTCTTAAATTTTAAGTACAATTTACAAATTCTCAGCTCTAATTTTTCTTAGTATGTTCAAGATTTTTATTAGTTATTAGTATGGATAATAATAGCACATATTATCAATCATTATGTCTTTGTATTTGTTTTTATAATGATTTTTATCCAGTAAATAGCATATTTTTTGATATCCTTTTATTCTTAAGTATTTTACTTTTACTTTTCCTATAATTTTTTTCCAGCAGTATTTAGACTTCTAGGATATTAATTGATTCATAATATTAGTATATTCTTATATATATATATATATATATATATATATATATATATATATATATATATATATATATATATACATGTACATAATATCAAAATTATAATTAACAAAACATCACATCATAAACAAATTAATCATATCAATTATAAATTCACAAATTAATATCTAAGACACTACATATTTAAAGAAATCCTTAAAAAACTAAAATAATATTAATATCATTCGTATAAAAATTATTATAATTAACTTAACAAACTAAAATTAAAATTTCAAAAAATTATTTACGTGACTGAAAACTTATAAGAGAAAGCCCAGTGAAACAAAAACAAAGATTTAGATTAATGGAAATAATGTAATTAATACTGTTCTATACTTTGGAAAGGAATAATATTTGTTTCTAACGTTATTACTGACCATACCATCACACTTCAGTGAATTACATTAAAATAAAACATAGTAAAGAACCAAAAATCAGCAAATTTCAGAAAATCAATATATATATATATATATATTATATATATATATATATATATACATAACACATCGATCAATAACTCCCGAGACTAACCCAGAGATGACGCTCGTAGTAAACCAGTAACCAGGTCTTTCTAGAGTACTAACCTTTGCTTGAAACGTGTCAAAATTTTAAGTCGATCGGACCAGGAAAAAGGTTTTTTGAAGTGAAGTGAAAAAGGTTTTATCCAAGTGGGTGCCGCGATTGCTTTCGATGGAACAAAAACAGCAACGAGTTGATGATTCAGAAAACTGTTTATCGCTATTTACTCGCAACAAAAAAGATTTCTTG
>BMAW01038496.1:76541-101172 GCA_019974015.1 Nephila pilipes | reverse complement strand
GCGAAAAAGGAAGGAAAAAGAATAAAGTGGAAAAGCGTTGAACGATTGTATCACCCTAAAAGGTGATTAACAAAAAGGTGTTATTTGATGAATAAAAATGTGCAAAAATGTTATTTTCAATGAGCAATACGTAACCGAACGAAGCACAACACTCAGCCTCAGTAATAGCTTCATGAAATTATAAAGTTATAAAAAAAAGAAAGGTATATATGTGTTTGAGTACTCACATATAATTTAGATTAAAATTAGTGTTTCTAAAAGAGTAATTGTGAATTTGTTTCAGTTATATAATGATTGACACTGACAAACATTTTTAGAACAATATAATAGAACTGATCCGTTGCTTTTCTTGTTGCATTCTTGTTGTTGAAGACAATTTCTTTAGGAAACGAAAGTTGTAATTGCTTTTCTCTGTGTATCAATGTGTATTACACATATGTAACCAGAATCTGCAGTAACAAATAAGTTTCCAACGGAATTCGGAACAGCAGAGATATCTTAATTCCCGATGGACTTGATTTTCCTTATTACTAGTACTTGTAGATAATGAATAGTGTATTCCTCTGGATGAAAAAAATGTGATTCATTTACGAATGCTACCTCTCAAGACAGCCTTTTATAGCAGCAGAAGGGGAAATAGATTAATTTCTTGAATAAATAATCTACATTTGCTTGAATAGGTGTTTTTGATTTAATTTTGAACAAAAATAATGTTATGGAAAAAATTCAATAAGCATTATTTATTGGAATCATGTATATAAAACAAATAGGCAAATGATGTACTTTTTTTTTTAAAAAAAAAAATTAAGTCTTTTGAATTTAAAATGGTGTAATGGTAAAATTAATTAATTTAATGAGAGATTTCTCCAATTCTTTTAATTTATTAAGTAATGATTACTTTCTTTTCATTTTTTCCATTTACAGTTTTAATGAATTTTATACGGTATAATATCTGACTTTTTATATCTCATCTAACATTCAATTTCGTTCAGTAATTTTATAAAATTTATTCTAAATTAAAAAAAAAAATTTGTCAATTTTTGATGAGAAATACTTTCAATAAATTGTAAGCCACTTCTCAATTTGAATTTTTAGGAAAAGAAGGACAAATTTATATTAGAATATTTACTTATTACGTATCGGTAGCATTGTAAGGGATAAAACCTCTCTTAAGAAGAAATGTTAATTTCTTGGAAAACTCATACAGTTCCGGTAAATGATTGAAAATCTTAAATATATTGTTCTTATTTAAGGATGAAAGAATAAATCTCATCTCAGTAAAATTGAAGAAAAGGCTAAGAATCACAATATCTGTTAGAACATATAACAGCATGTAAGTAGATTTCGATTGATTATTAACTTCCATCTTTAAAAGAAACACGAAACACGAAGTCAACGTTTGATCCTCGGTCAAGTGACGAAAACAACATATGACCTGGTATCCCTCTCTCTAAACTTACACACCACTCACACAGGACTTGGAGTGGCGATAGATTTAATATGCATCAATTCTACTCTGTAAGCCTTGAGGGAATCAGGACTCGAACCCACGACTCGACGAAAAAGAACACCGTCCATGTGGCCCTGATTAAGTCCTGTTGGTTACATCGATCCCCTTTTGTAGATATCAAAGATTTATGCCAGAAAAAAGACATTATATATATATATATATATATATATATATATATATATATATATATAAACTGCTGTTTGTAGAAAATGCAACACCATGAAGGAATCATCAGAATCAAATGAAATTCGCAGCAAATGTCAATTATAGGATATTATGCAAATTAATAAAGTTTCAGAGCCATCGCGCGTGCGCGGCGCGCGCAGCGCCCTCTGAATTGATGCTGAAAGCGTATAAATAAAGTGCTGTAGCGGGACGTTGAAAAAAGTCTATGATTATTTGTTAGTGGCAAACGTTTAGTGAGACCTGAGTATGCCTCCACGACGGAAGAATAAGAAATTCAAGCAACTTACGGAGTTTGAACGAGGGAGGATAATCGGCCTTCGAGAAGGAGGATTTTCCTATCGCGCAATAGCAGCTCGTATGCAGCGGAACAGTTCCACAGTGATGCGAGTTTGGAAGCAGTGGACCGACGAGCACCGAACAACTCGAAAAACAGGCACTGGACGACAGAAGGTGACGTCAGAGCGCGATGATCGACACCTGCTCCGCATGGCGGTGAATGATCGCACAGCTTCCTCCAGGCAGCTGGCAGCACGTTGGTCTACTGCTACAGGTGTACAATTGTCGGCTTCGTCAATTCGTCGTCGTCTGCTGCGCCGTGGATTGCGTGCAAGGGTGCCTTTATACAGGATTCCCCTCACGGCGAATCATCGACGGCTGCGTCGGCAGTGGGCTCTTGAGCACAGAGACAGGCGAGCTGATTGGCACCAAGTTGTCTTTTCAGATGAATCACGCTTCAATTTGTGGACCCATGATGGCCGTGTTCGTGTTAGACGTTATGCCGGTCAACGCTGCCTTCCTGAGTGTATTATTGAACGACATAGTGGTCGAACACCCGGAGTTATGGTCTGGGGTGCGATTTCGTATCATGGACGATCCAATTTGATACGAATTGAGGGTAATCTCAATAGCAACAGGTACGTCCGTGAAGTGCTACAGCCCGAAGTCGTTCCTTTCCTTCAAGGCATCCCTGGAGCTATCTTTCAGCAGGATAATGCACGCCCACATGTTGCGCGGACTGTTCGAGACTTCTGTTCAGCACAACGCATGCAACTTCTTCCTTGGCCTGCTTATTCACCGGATATGTCGCCTATTGAGCACGTGTGGGATATGGTTGGTCGGCGTCTCGCTCGTGATCCGCGTCCTGCAGTTTCCAAAGACGAACTTTGGTTGCGCATACAAGCGATATGGAATTCTCTTCCTCAAGCAGATATTCAACATCTGTTTGACTCCATGCCACGTCGTATAGCAGCACTTATTGCAGCGCATGGTGGCTGCACCAAATACTGATTTCGGACGCTTAATTTGTTTCTTTTATTTTGAAAATTTCATCATTTATTTGTATCAGTACAAGTCGTTTCTGCATTAAATTTCATTTGATTCTGATGATTCTTTCATGGTGTTGCATTTTCTACAAACAGCAGTATATATAAATTAATTTCTCTGCAGACAATTTTTATTTGGTTGAAAATGCTTTTCCTTCAGTTTTCATTCAAAATTGTTGATAAATATACTTAAAAAAAATATGTGTTTAATTCTTTTCTCAGAATACGAACTTTCCTTCTCTTTGGTTTTTAATTTAAACTGTAGTATATATAAGATATTAGGCATATAATTTAAGCTCAATAAATTCAATTTCATATCTCAATATTGATGTATATTTTTACGAAATAAAAATTGCCAATTATTTAAATGGTTTCTTGAGGTGTTAAAAATACTATTGACATATTCACTTCACACAAACAATATGTATATTAAATGGAAATTAAATATGTTTTATAATCCCAAGAACAATGTGTAAAATAGTTACGTTTGAAGAAAAATTAAAGATGTTGCTGTAATTATGAAAAATTTAATATCACATTTAATTCATTTATTTTCGCTACTCATACGAGATGGGATATCAAATAACGAGACTGAATCTGTAAAATATATTATTTTGATGTCAAACACATTATCACCTTCAATATACTCCTCCTCGATATCTACAGCACTCCATCGAATCTTCCAAAATAGTGTAGGAAGTCTTCTGTCAGCTCCTTGAGGACGCGTGCCCACGTTTCACAGTTTCAAAGGATTTCAAATTTTATTCCTTTTAATGCAGTTTTCTCCATAGGAAACAGATAGAAGTTGCATGGCACAATATATGGCGAATACGGTGGATGGCCTCACACTGCGATGTTGTACTTGGCTAGAAACCTCTTGACGGACAATGACAATGTGAAATAGACAGGCGCATTAACTTGGAGGAAACATTTGCCGTGCGGATTCTTTGACAATTCCAATAGTCTCGGCAATCGCTTGAATACCTAACCGATAGTCAGATTAAACCAGATTTCGGATTTTTTTTCGATATTGTTATCCGTTTTTGACGTTGAAGAGTGACCAAAGTGTGAGTTGTCATCAACGTCTTCTCGGCCATCTTACAAATGATTAAACGACTCAAAAACACGTGCAAGTGATAAACATTCATTGCAATATACTTCTTTTATTAAATAAAATGTTTCAGTTCAGTTTTTCCAAGTTTCGTGGGAAATTTCATAACAATTCGTTGTCCTGTTGTTATACATATATTTCTAGCGAAGCAAAAAAAATGACTGTAATTGAAGCAAAGGCTACGGTTATACAAATTTGAGTTTACAGAAACGAGAGGCACTGCATTCAAAAGAGAAGGCTTCACACCAAATAGCTTCTTTTGCAACAGAGTCAGTTTCGTTGTTTAGCCGGGCCGCGGTAGCCTAGTGGTCAAGGTCGTGGACTAGCGGCTGGCAGTTTTCGCTCAGTTGCGGGTTCGATCCTTGGCCGCCAAAGACCCACCGTGTAACTGGGGCTGATGCACGTTAAATCTGTTCGGGGTCCGAAGTCCTCCCGTTGACGTGGTGTGGATGTTAGGAGAGGGGGGTGCCAGCTCAGGTGTCGTCCTCGTCACTTGACCGTGGTTCAAAATTACGAGGTCCGTCGCCAATAGCCCTCGTGTTGCTTCTAGTGCGACGTTAATAAAAACTAAACTAAAACTAAACTTCGTTGTTTAGCCATACCTCGTATGTGAACAAAATATTTTCGTGTAATTTAATGGATTCTTTGAGAAGATTTGAAAACCAACAAAATTACATTGATCCATGCCATAAAGACACACACACACACACATAAAATAGAGAGATTCATATATATATATATATATATATATATATATATATATAGCTCATAACTGTACATTTTTAGAGTAAACAATTTGAAAAGTAGAATTGAATTTCATGATCATACTGAAATAAAAATTGTACTTTTTCTTTTTTAACTAAAGGCAAAGAATATAAAGTTAGAAGTTTTCGAAACTTGGTGAATCTATAATATTTTCGTTTTCTTCATTTGAGGAAATTCAATTCTATAGAATTATATTGGATTTCTCTAAAATCAATATTTAAATGAAACTATTTAATTTTTTACTGTGTGACTCAATTTTTACATATTTTTTGAACTTCTATTTCTTTGGTATTAATAGATCCCAGACAAAATTTGAGTTTAATTCAGCATGGTTACCGTATCCAAGCTAAGCCTAAAAAGAGAAATAAATTGTTTAAATTTAACTTACAAAAAAAAAGTTTGATTTTTTAAAGTATTCCATTAACAATTTTTTTTTATTAAGGAAGGTGTTCTCTCATTTCTTTTCTTATATAAATCTTTTTAAATTAGCTAATTTTTTCCTATTCCTGCACATTTCCATATTTTTTGTTTTTCATATTTTATTACATGTAAATGCATATATAGATTTTTTTATAGAGGAGGTTTTATAAACAAACAAATATTTATAGATAATTTAAAGCATGGGAAAAACAAAATGTAAGGAAAATCAAAATTTCTTAAAAAAGTTCAAGTGCCTATTAAAATAACCACGTTTTACTTTATGATTGAACAAGTAATTGAGCAATTATGCTTAAACAGTAGTAAAACAATAGAATGTGAAATATATAATTGTTTTTATGACGAGTTATTTTTCACGTAAAATGTTGTTTTTTTTGCACAATTAGGGTTTCCTGTAGAATGAAGGGGAAAAAAGTTATTTTCTCAACTGATTAAAAAATTTTCAAAAAAGTCTTTTTTTTTTTAAAAAAAAATGTTGTTTACAAAACCTCTATGTTAATGATACATTCATAAGTTTCGTGTTTAACAAAGAAAGTAAAATTGAAAAATAAAAGACTTTTCTCCCTCTTCCCTTTGTCTTTGAGCTCTTT
This sequence comes from Nephila pilipes, assembly GCA_019974015.1. Lineage (NCBI taxonomy): Eukaryota > Metazoa > Arthropoda > Arachnida > Araneae > Nephilidae > Nephila > Nephila pilipes. The sequence continues at coordinate 95,250 of BMAW01038496.1, read as the reverse complement.
CGATGCTTAAAGATAATTTAATATTCTAAGTATATAGATTGCATCAAAGCAGTACACTTAAAATTTTTTTTCCATCCACTGCATTTTTTAAGAACTCGTAAAAACACTTTATAATTGCTTCATAACTTTCTTGAAAAATTATTTTTCCACCATACATTTTTTTAAGTCGCAAAAAATACTTTTAAATTGAAGAAAAACAATTTCGCTTTCGAAATTTTGTAAGAGGTACATCTTATGCCAATTTAAATAATGAGAATTATTAACATTACTTTTTTTTCCTCTATGACATCAGTCTCTGAATATTTTATAAGTGAAACGAAAATTTTATTTTTTAAAATTTTTTACAAAAATATTAGTCAATATTGATGAGAAAAATACCGTTGAAACTATGGTTTATTAAGCACAATGCAGAACTGTTTTGCTTAATATTTTTGAATGAGTTTTAACATTCATTTCTTTTGTTAGTCTAGTAAAACGAACAATTTAATCGCTTCGAGTTAAAATACTTGTTTTTACTATAGTTTCAAATAATTTGTTTTGAAAAAAACTTTTTATACCTGCAAACAATTTTTCTCATAGATGATTATAATCATCTAAAAGAAAAAATCGCTTGCATTACTATTAAATAATAACTACTTGCTTATTAATGCAAATAATTTTTAAAGACAGCTATATAAAATATTTGAAGACGTTTTTTTTCTCATGAATTTTTATTTAAATTGATGCAGACATTTTTTTCTAATGGATGATTATTTATGGTTGACGTGAGTGATTTGTTTTAAATAATTGTTTATTATTGATGTGACAGTCATTTATTTACATAAGTGGAGAATTTTGATAATAGAGCTATTTCAATAGGCAGATGAGTTTGCTTAAATTTCAGTTTAGTTTTCTTTTTTGCATAGAATTCCCAAGTGTTGTTAGAAATGACGATTTTACTTACTACTCGGCTCTTTGAATTATTTACTAGATCCATCTTTTCCAAGCAGTTTCAAAACATAGGAGTTTAAACTAGAGCCTATGCTCTTCCACTCAACTCTTGCGCCATAACTCAATCAAATATAACTAACACTAAAAGTCATAACCTACAAAAGGAGGCACTAGAAAATTCTCGCACAACTATTTATTAGACAGCCTTGCAGTATAATATCTGAGGGATACGTACTCTCCTGAATAACACCCTGGATAGATTTACCTATTCTCTCCAGTTGAGGCTGACTAGATTTCTAGACTCTGCTCCGATCACTATCACCTGTAGCCACTCTGGATATAGTCTATCACTTGTAAGTCATATACTTAGCGCTAGTACCACTAGTCCTCTATCCTCAAAATTTCTCTTTGCTTATATACTCTCCTATCTTCACTTAGAATAATTACGTTACATTTTAGTTGGGATGAAATTGCTTAATTTATGCAATCAATCTCAATTAAAAAGTCTCCAAGTTTGGTGAAGAGAAAATTGCGAATAGCCCAACGTCGCAAACTTCGCGTTTTATTTTTTGTGAACATTTTTTGCAGGTAACTTATGATATTCTTTATATTACGAAGAAATTTACGAAAGCCTGATCTCGGTTTATAAGACTAAAATATTTGTATTTCGGTGCATTATGGTTGCGATCGTTGTAAAAAATATCGTTGTTATTCTCCATGCCTTAGAGTAATGAGTGTCATTTTGTGATTATCTGTATTGTTGAAGTTTGTTCCTTACTGTTAGCTTATTTTGTAGAGAATTAATACAGCAATGTTTGAAACAAGATAATTTAAAAACCACCTTAAAGATTTTTATTGTCCAAATTTTTATTGAATTTCAAATGTGTTTGTTTTATAGACACTGGTCGTGGAAATCTAGAATGCAACAGATGAATGGAAGATAAAAAGACACTCTTATTTGAAATTTCGAAATCATGTGATAATTTAAAAACTAGGTACATTTATTTCCATCAACCTTTTATTTCACTTATGAAATTATCATCTTATTCCGTCCTCATTTTTCATTCTGCAATTGAACTAACTGCATTAAAATTGTATGCCTTTTTCGGGTATTGTATAAGTTTTCCGATGAGTTTTGCATTGAGCACTGTAATACTCGAAATTTAGGTTTAAACAAAAAAGTAGAATTAAATATTTATATTGTTGTGTTTAATTAATACTTTTGATGTTAATATTTTGAAAAGACTTAAGCGACAGTTTGGAATTAATGCTAATTGGGGATAATTTTGATCAAAAAGGTTTCAGAATGTTGTGATTAAGAAAATGTCATGAAAGAACATTTTTTCATGGTATATCTTTCTTTATTTAGAGAGAATTTCTTTTTTTAAAAAAATATATATTCCTTGTAATAGGTTTCTTTATTGTAACCTATTGAGAATTACAGTGTACTTCAAAGCCTTATTTTATTGTATTCTTTTAGCATTGTGATAGTATTTTCGAATAAGAATTTATGCTGAAACTCACAATTTTTACTAAGAATGGCGATTAATAAATACGTTCTCATTTTATAACAGTAACTGAACTTAGCCGTATTAAAATGTTAATTGAATAAAATGTTTTCAATACAGATAAAAGGGAAAAAGGACCGTTTGTTTGTAAAGAGATTCTATCAGCAACAGGAGCTATAAATGTATAATTAAATAGAAGTATTTATACCACACAACACCACTAGCTGTCTCCTGCAAATATGTAGTATTAACAAGAAATAAGTTTAAATATGCATTAGGTAATTAGTCTTAATCAATGTAAATGTAAAATTCAAGACCAGGGACGAGAAGGCCCGTTGGGGAAGCACTTTGTTGGAAATTATTTATTTATTTGGATCCCGGAAATGAATGAGACGGCTTGTCTCATCGGTAGTCAGAGGGCGCATGGGATCATGGGAAATATATCGAGACTGATTTAGTTTGACCGCACAAAGCAAACAATAAATCTGGAAATCCTGGAAGGGGAGAGAAAACAACATCATGAATATTCTTCATATTTTGGGCATTAATAAAAAAAAAAAAAAATTATATAAATCCTTGGACTGATGTATTTCTCGGATCTTTCTTGTGAGATTAAGGTAGAGAAATTTGGATTCCAAAATAAAAATTTGCCAACTCCTGTAACAAAAGGAATGTTTGATGAAATAGTGAATCCTAGTTTCAGAGATTTTTTTCTTATTAGCTACGGGTTGCTCAAAAATTCAAAGTAGGACATCAATAGCAGGTATCACGAAAAATGTATCTTTCGCCTACAGAGTTAATCATATCAATTCGATATTTACAGCAGAAGTACTTGCCATATGTCAAGCTCTAGATGATTTAACTGAATTAAAAAAAATCTATTAATTCTCTCCAATTGCAATCTGCATTAAAATCACAATAATAAATCCTTAAAAGTCATTTATAGGTTAACCAGTAAAAGCTCCATTCAGTCGGATTTTCATTCTCAGACGATTCTGCTTTGGATTCCGGAACATTCGAAAACTTTTTGGAACAAAAGGTGAATTATGTAGCAAAATTGGTAAAGGAATCCAATATATACATTGAATGGATTTACCTAGCGGACATCAATAACGATATTTTCTATGACAGAATGAAAAGAACTAATATAAACTTTTATTCCAGCAAATATTTCGAAATCTTAGGAAATATCCCCACCATAGATATAATATCCAAATGGACATGAAGTAGTAGAGAGGAAATATTAAGTACTGGAATCATCAGCAAAATGATTATAATCTCAAGGATTTTGCCCAATTCAATTTAAATGATAATGACAATGTAGTACCTGCAACAGTGCGAAATATTTGGAGCATATACCTTTGACTTGAATACCCATAGAAATCTTTCCTGGAATAAACTCAAGATAGACCCACGTAAAATGTTACTTTCATAGAAATTTTGAAGAGAACAGTAGCTAATAAACAAGTTTTCAGAGAATTCTTGCAGAAGATGAAATATTTTGATATGTATTGAATTAAAAGGATATGTTAAAGGGAATAACAGCCATTGTTGGTCTGTATCCCACAAAACACCAAACAGTCTCACGAAGGGAATTGTTATTTTGCGATCCTAATACTTTTGATCTCCTGACCGCTAAGGAGAGATAATGATTGTATGGGCTGCTTACAAGGCCCCTAGGGATGGAAGTATAACTTGTAAATAGGGCTATGTATATAATTGGTGAGTAGAAGTTAAAATAAATATAATAATAGAAATCAACCGCTATCCTAGTATTATTGGCCTTTGGAATACTATTCACTTTGAGATCTTTGGAATACTATTCACTTTGAGATCTTTGGAATACTATTCACTTTGAGATCTTTGGAATACTATTCACTTTGAGATCTTTGGAATACTATTCACTTTGAGATCTTTGGAAAACTATTTACGAAACACTTAGTGGATCACTGTTTTTAAGAGATTTGTCTGTGTTTTCTTTGTCCAAATGGGTACAAAAAATTTCCTTGCAATTGAACTATTCGATTTTAAAAGAAAATAAATGTATTACGGCACAAGAACACTGTTTGGATCTAAATTCTAAATTTAGAAGTTCTAATGTGACAATTTGTGATGTTCCACTTTCGGTACCATTTGAACCATCACAACTTAAAAAGGGTTCACGCATGCAAGAGTCGGTCTAAATAACCAGAAATTCAAATGATTAATTTAATTTTATTATTATCTTATGAAATATTAAAAATCAATCCGTGGTTCTTACGACTGTATAGCAGTACTCTTCACGCATTCACACATGAAATTAATATTTTAAAATTTCATTTATTTTACTACTGAGTAACCGAATCCAAGTCAGTAATAAAACTTGTATACTAGATCCGGGTAAATATTATTTTTTAACTGATCGATTCACACTTACGTCGAGTGCTATAATCTCTTTCTTCTCAGCATAAGCATATGTTTATTCTCATTGTTCACGCCTTCCGATCTCTCTCTACCCCTTAGACTCAAAGCTTTTATTTCTTAATAACTAAGCTTCAATTTATATAGCAAAGCTGATTTACTTGATTCACAAGGGCAGACTATCGAACAACATAATGTCACAGAAATGATTGTAAAGTCAATTGAAGGGAAACATGTTTGAGAAATCGTAACAAACTAATTAAAATTTTTATCATTTCTATCGAATGAGATGACTGCGAGAAACGATTAAATCATACATTATGTGAATTACAATTAATAAAAAAAAACTAGAATGAAGCACCTGAAATCCTTTATGATTCAAAGCCTATTGATATATAGAGAGAGTAGACGAAGGAGTGAAAAAAGGAAATAAATGATTAAATATGCAAATTATAAGAATTAAAATTTTTTTGAAGGTTTTTTTTTGTATTTTAAAAAAATCCTTCAAACAAATTTTCCAAATGGAATCAAAAATAGAAGTGAAACACTGAGATTGAGATCCAAAACTCAACAATTTGATCAATTTTTTTGAACAAACGATTGAGAAAAGTTATAGAATAATAAGCAATGGATTTTGAGGTTCTTTTAAGAAATGGCAGAATTCTTGAGGTTTGAAATCAAAAGATTAAAAATTTAACCAAGCAAATTAAAAGTTCTTTAATAATACATTGAGATTTCTGAAAAGTTAAAAGTAAACGATAAAAATGTTTTAAATTCAAAAATATAACTGCTTTCAAACTCAATAACTAATTTCCAAACTGTTCATGAATTTTAACAATATTCTCCCATTGAAGAGAAATAATTATGATACGCCTCTTTATTATTTACTTCCGCGTTAAATTATTTCTGAGTTTTATTATCTCAATCAATGAGGAGACAGTAAATTCACCATTACGTAAAGAGATGTCAGATAAATTAATACAATTTATTAATATTGATGCATTCTAAAAGTTCACGCAATATTGCTTCGCCGTAAATTTACTTTCTCTCAACGCACTTCAATTTTAGTTTAGAAAGAAAATCAAAGCTAACGCTTCTATCTCATTCGGGATCTAATGAAATTAAACACCGTAACCAGGCGTTTGTGTAGGTTTTCCAACTTCCATCAATATGGACTCAGTTCAAATGGTTTTTAAGCACAGTCTGTCTGCTATCGATGTTAATTCACACATTTTTATCATGCAATAACTACCAACTACTCATTAATAACCTTAATATTGAATTCTACTTCACTTACACACACACACACACAATTTTTAATAATAACAAAATGTAAACACAAATGTCAGTTGAAGGAAAAGTTTGAGGATATTCCAACAATATTAGCTTTAAGAATGCTAAACATACTAATAACGATGCAGACTTTCGCAAAGTGAGGCTAAGAAAACTTCACAGAGACTATAGGATAATAAATATTTATTATTCTAGAAGAGAATAACTGAAATGGGGGACAGCTCGAAGTTTTTTTTCTTCAAGGATTTTCCATTACTGCAAGAGAGAATGACTCTGTTCTATTGTGGGACTGACAAGTGTTAAGATTTGAAAGAGAGTATTAAATCCTGGTTACCGGCTACTTCTCGAAACAACATTTCTATATATTTCAGACTAATGAAATGATGGTTCACTTTACGGAGAAGAGTCTATACATTGTAATAAAACATTCCACAAAAAATCACTTCCTAGTTCAAAAAAAAAGTCATATTCTACAGGAAAAAAAAGGGTTTTTTTTTTCTAATATAATGTTTTCATATTGAACTTCTACTGTTCATTTTCTCGATAATATCAGTAATCTTATGCGAGAAAATTATTTGAAATTTATTTTTAATTACATGATATTTCATTTTAATCATTAAGTTCCATAATTAAATAAGAAGGGTGAACAATTGGGGGTGTAATTAATAACCAAAATCTGTATTTACATTTGTAAGTCACGCATATACCTATTGGTGCATCTTGCCTGACGTCTACTGCATTTATAACTTTAAAAATTGTCAGAATATTTATAAACATATCAGTGTTATACAGTGGACATAATTATAATTTCAAAATTTAAATTTCATAAAATTTAAAAATTTCTAAATTGTATCATTTAATTAATAACCGAAATCTGTATTTACATTTATAAGTCATGCATTTAACTTTTGGTGCATCTTGCCTGACGTCTACTGTATTTATAACTTTAAAAATTGTCAGAATATTTATACACATATCATCGTATTACAGTGGACATAATTAACTATAATTTCAAAATTTAAATTTCATAAAATTTAAAAATTTCTAAATTGTATTATTTAAATTTCCCATAATATATTTATCCAAATACTTAAAGTTTATGAGTGTTTATTAGAAAAAAAAATTATTTTCACTGTATAGGAAATAATCTCGTTTCAACGTGCAAAATATCAACACTATGGCTAAAATATATTTTGAGGAAAGAGTACCAGAATCTTAAGAACTACATTTTGAGAAAAACGCAAATGTGATTGTTATGGTTGCTTATGGTGCAGAACCTCTTCTCTGCATTTAGATTATTATTTAAGACCAATAATTTTTAGATTTATGCATCATTAATTAAACAACTAGGCCGAGGAGACGATCGTTTAGTGGGAGAAGAATTTCCGATCATACATGAGAATTAGAAATAAGATTTGAACAAAGATTCAAATGAATGGACTATTGTTTGGTGGGTACACTCATTAGTTTATTTAAACAAAACAGTTTAAGTTAACAGCTACACATCTAGAGGAGAATGACAGTTGTTTCCGAATCATTGAAGTTATTCGTATTTAGGAGTGTGGGTGTTTTTTGTGACTCGCGAGTGTGGCATGTCTGTGTGAGCGTGTGTCAAATTTTTGGAGCACTTTGCATTTAAATGCTCCGCCAGTACGGATGGCAGGCAACCACAAAGAGGATGAAAGAGCCCTTTCTTCCTGAAATTACGATCCACAATTCAAAAATGATCAAATATTCAATGACCCTCTACAGGGCTTTCATGTGGGAAATCAAAGTCTAAAATGGACTATCCCAAATTAAAATAACTTCTTTCTTGATCGTGGGAACAATCACGTTTCATTTATTAATGTTGCACTGAAAAGCAACACGAAATGTATTGATGATGGACCTCGTAATTCTGAATCTCGATCATGTGACGAGGACGACACTTGAGCTGGCACCTCCTTCTGCAAACTTTTACGCCATGCTAATAGAAGGGCTTGGAACCTTGGTAGGTTTAACGTGAATTAGCCTGCTACACAGTGGGAAAATTGGCTACAAAAATCGCAGGTTGTGATCCACGACCGTGACCACTTGGCTTCCGTAGGCACTTGTGCATGCGGACAAAAGCCTGTATTTTAGTCCTATTTACGTGAATGGTTTAAAAAATACCAATCATTTGACATCGGCCATCTCCAGCTGTTGTCATTTTGTATCAAGTTGTCAACATCGATGTGACCGGGTTTCTTCATTGTTCACCAAAAATTAAACAACAAAAACAATAATATCATACTTGTGGACTTCTTATAAAATGGAAAAGCGATCAATGGACAAAGTTGTAGGGAATTACTCCACTCCTAAATTCCGTTCCCCGTTCTTAACACATGTTCTTACCGAATCTCCCTCGCATAAGGTTATCCTAGCTAGAAGAACTGAAATAGAAGATGAGATCAGAAATAAACGTGACTTTTTATGGAAGAATGATAAAGAACGCATCTAAAATACAGGACATCAAATGAATCTTTTATCAAGCTATTCTAATACTACGCAATGGTTAAAGTTCAGAACCGGGTGCCTCTTGGAAATTGTAGCAAAAACTTGGCGACTTAGAAGAATGATCGTCATAGTTACGCTACGTATGCAGTGACGTCATGAATCCTTTGCAAATGAAACGAAAACCACCAAAATTTACGGTTATCGTAAGTGAAATCGCCACATTTAAATCATTATCTCACCCAAAAGTCGCCTATATCAAAGGTGCACCTTGTGCCTCAACTTAACCGTTTCTGTTAGTAAGTATTTGTTTTATGTGTATCCACACTTTTTACAATTCTTACAGATAAGAGACATGTTCTTTAACAGAATTATCTGCCCTGACCTGTTGTTCATTGTCTCCAGACTTTCAATCAAAAGTATGTGGGGCGCATAGGAAAGGAATTTGTGCGTTTTAGTTAAATTTGATCAATAACTGTCAAATTGTAGTGTTCTGTCACGTGGTTTGGGGATATTCAAGAGTGACCAAATTAACCTCTTCTTAAAACTTGGTGGGTGGTGACCTGTGCAACAGTTTTCCGTTTTTCTCACTCAAGTAAGAAAATCCACCGAAAATGGACACAATGACCAACTGAACAAAATAATTGCAGCAGCACAATTACATGAAAACGTCTCCTTCACTCCGATCCTCTCTCAGACTACTTTCTCAGTAATTTTCACTTAACTTCATTCTCAATAATTTTTGTATTTAAATAAAATAATATTGAAACATTCCTGATGATAGGGAAAATTTTAATTTAGAGCCTGGCTTGTGAAGAAAGAGCCACGTTTCTTTTCATATTTCATTTCTTAACAGTTTCTTCGTCATCTTATTGCTCAAAAATAATAGAGCTTGTCTTCCTCAAAACCATATGAACATTCCAATTAAGCAAATATTTTTTAAAAAAAAGAATCAATAGTGTCCAACAAAAAAAAGTAATTGGAAAATTTTCCAACGTTTACTTAATCTCTGCTTTTGAGTGCATAATTAGGGCTGAATTCACTTCGGTTTGTCGAATTTAAATTTGTTCTAGATTAGTTTCCTGAATAACAACTTTTTAATTTTTCTAAGATACATACATTCTAATTCCTTGTTTTTGTTTGCTCTGTAATATACCGTAGCATTATAATAACAAATTCATGTTTCTATATCTTGAAAAATAACTATAGAATAGACTTAATTTCCATTTTCCTAACTTAATTTTGACTTCGTTTTAGGCTGTTTGGTAACATTGTTGATTTACCAATCGCAATAACAGTATATATTATAGGCGAAGTTCAAAAAGAATCACGTTCCCCCGATAAAAATTTCTCATGAAGCAATCTGAGATAAATTGATTGAAAGGAAAATTAACTACACAAAAAAATTGTTAGCCGATAAAAGTAATATCATAAGTTATTTTTAGGAATGGTACTCTATTGATTAAACCGATCGATTTGCGTAATAGAACATATGTTTGTTACAAACATACGAAATCACTTGTAAACAACGCTTCACTCTTACCCAAATATTCATATTCAGTCAATGCGCATAGACTTAAAAATTCTGAGCGTCTGTATTTACCAACGGAAGCAATTTACATGACAAGCAAGAGTATGTCTTTTCCGAGTACTATAAAAGTAGCAGTAGTTGAAACTAGTGGAATTTTCACGTTCAAGAAAAATGGTGCAAGCACAGTCGTATCTGGATCTGATGGATTATTGCTCAATTGCCTTGCAGAGAAATTAAATTTTAACTATGAAGTTTTAGTGCCAACTGATGGTGAATGGGGAGCTTTGCGTAACGGAACATGGACTGGAATAATAAGCATGTTGGCAAACGGCTCAGCCGATATAGGTATGGCATTAATGACTGTGGTAGAAGATAGATTTCGTGTCATAGATTATAGCACTCCATACGCTGTATTTGAACGAACATTTGCTGCCAAAGAACCTGGACTTATGCCTAAATTTATGGCCTTTACCTATCCTTTCAACATAAATGTTTGGATTCTTTTGTTGTTATTAATATTCGCGGCAGCCATTCTGTTTCAAAAAGTAATGTTCAAAAATGAATCCTTTCTTGGAAGCTTTATTTTGGTGTTAGGCAGCGTGGTCTGGCAAGCCATCGAAAAATTTACGGCTGCATCATGGAAGAGAATACTCTTCGGATTTTGGTTAACGATCGCAACAGTCATGCCTTTCTTGTATAGCACTTCTTTTCTGTCCTTTTTGACAATGCCTGGCAAGTTACCGGGCTTAGAAAATCTTGAAGATTTGTCAAATGCAGTTGCTAGAGGAAAATATAAATGTCTGACACCAAAGGGAACTGTTGACAGAGTTTTGTTATTAGCAAGTAATATAGAGTATTTGAGAAAGCTTGGAGAAGAGATCGAAAAGCATAACTGGGAATACTGTTACAAACAGAACTTAGATGACATCATGAACGATTCTACTGCTTTGATTATATCACGACAAATGATGCATATGAGGTTTGGAAACCCATCTTACATAAATAAAGCAGCATCAAAAGATACATTTGGCGTATGGAACATTGCTGTTGCGATAAGTAAAAAGTTTTGTTGCAAGAGACGTCTAAATGAGGTCGTACAGGGTATATTAAGTGGTGGATTGTATAAAAAGTGGTTTGATGATACAGTATTTTTAGAAAATCTGAAACAACACCTAAATCTGAAATACACAAAACCAGGTATTGCACTTACTACCGAAGATTTAAAAGCAGCCTTTATTATATTGTCTATAGGACTTGCTTTATCTTTCCTCGTATTTTTAGTGGAGCTATGTACAGCTGCAAAATTTCACGTAAATTATTTTCGATGTTAAGATATGAGTATTGCGCTTAGAAGTAATATATATTTGCTTACTAATATTGTACTTCAATTTTCGTGACTTCATTTTATATGCGTGATTTATTTTTCTGTTTTGGTATAAGTATTAGACTCAGCGAAATTATTATGTACGTATTAATCATTTCTACGACTTATAGTTTGTACGTTTTTACTGGACATTAGATATATTCAAAACGGTAATTTTCAAAACAGTTTGTGGTTTATGGTTAAAAAGTAGTTGAAAAAATAATTTAAAATGTTTATTTTTGTTGCAAACAGTATGCATAATTATTCGTAGTTTTACTTTCTTGAATTGGATTCTTGAAGAAAGGTTGCAAATCAAATAATTAGGGATATTTCTCACCTTTAACTTTTTCTACATTAAACGAGAAAGTGCTCTAAATTAACGTATTAAATGTATACATAACTGAAAGAAATAATTAAGTTATATAATAACAAAAAGACTCATTATTTCTCTCTTACACTCACACACGCATGTACGTGTATGTGTGTATGTATGATAATGCTCAGGTTAATTCATAATGAAGTTTACATTAGTTGTGCACAGTTGTATCATATTTAGAATACACTCATAATGGATATTATAATTCTATCTTCAAACAATAACAAAATGAATGCTTTTATCTTATATTTCTATGAAAAGATTCATGTAGAGTTAACTATTTATTGTTGCAATGCATGGATTTGTACTTATTCTTTATAATTTGTACTTATTCGTTATTAAAAGATAAGATAGTTCTAAATTTTTTTCTGAAATATGAAGTGTTACATTAAAATTATAAAGTATTCTTCTGAAATATATTAAAAAATATGTCTTACAGTTATTCACTTTTCGAAATAAATTATCAATTTACCACAACTTTAAAAAGCATTACTTATTTCTGATGCTTTTTGACGTATATTCTTTTATTTAAATACATATTAAGAAACACTATTGTGTATTCTAAATTATTTTATTTCATCAATTTGCGACTCTATACAAAAATTACTGCAAACATTGTGTACCGAATAAAAATCATGGTCTACAAAAATAATTGACATAAATACTATTATTGGCATTCCTTTAATTTATGCATACATTTTTGAACAAAATTTATAGCTGATGTTTTATAATACATTCGATGGTAAACTTTTCTATATGTAAAACAGATTTGTGATCCTTTATTATGGATATGTAATCAATGTAATAAGAACATTTTTAGCATCAGCATATTAATATATATTTATGTATATTATTCAAAGTTTCTGTACTGTTTTATGTTTCAATACTCGATCGAATGATAGAATATTTTTATGCTAAGCCAATCTTTAAATAATTCTGTTGTTATTGAATTTTTTATTTCCTAAATATAATTCAAAGTAATGAAATTGATAATAGTTTCCTTTACTTTTTAATATCGGTACTTCAAAAGCTCGGTTCGAAAACAAAATGCGATTAAAAAGGGATATTAGGAATGGAGACATAAGCAGTTTACACCTTTATTTATGCCGTAGAGCGGGAATTTGTAACACATAGAAAAAATTTTAAAGTATTTACAATAGAGGACATTATTGCTACTTCGGTAGGGATGAGCGAAAAAAACAAAAGAGGTGATAACTGTGAAACGAGACATTTATGTAAGATGATTTATTGCCGCATATATACTCAATATGTCCACCACCATGTTCCAAAACTGAATGCAGGAGTGGTGATACATCTGCTAACGGCAACATGGAACAAAACATCAACCTCAATGGTTATTACCTTCTTTGATATAGTGTCTTTAGATTCTGCAAAGGATTGGAGATTTCTTCCATAGTCCTGCGATTTGCATGTTAATTAATATCATATTATGTCAGAAGATACATCTGAGTACATCTTGAACAGGTTCCATGATAATTTTGCAATCACAATAACATTAGGTATCATTATTATTCTTGCGTATTAAAAATGAGCATACAGTATTCAATAATGTTTTTATATCCTATCTTTGTGCTGCGTGAACAATATACATAAGTAAAAAGAATTCTATGGAATTATCCTAACAAGTACCTTCTACTGTCAAAGTTCTGAATTAAAATTTTCATATAATCCCTAACGGTTAATATATAATTATAAACTACATGCCTCTTCGACCTATACATCTCTTTTTAATCACTTTACTATGGCAATAAACTTTTGAAACACCCTACACTTCTTCTATTTTAAATCAATTGTAATGCGTTTTTTCCTTTATAACTTTTTGAGAAAAATAGATAGAATAGTAAAACACATTAAATTCTGAGTTTGTTGAAAGCTCACAGGGAGAGACTTTTAAATGAATCTTTATTATAGGCTAATTTAAAAATAAAGGTTGTTAAAAACAGCCGATACTTTTGCAACATCGGGAATGTATTGAAATTATAAGTTAAGGCTTTTTAAGAAGCATGAATGGTTTTTATGTTGTACTCGCTAATTCTGAATAAGCCTCTCAATGGAAGTTTTGGTGTTCATAATCTAAGTATATGGAATTTCACTTAATTGGAATACTTATTATAGTTACAGAATTCAAAGGAATTTATTTCACTTATTTAAACTTGAGAAACAAAACAAAAGTAAACCTCAACTTGTGATAAATGTTACAGAAAAAAGTTAAAATATGAGAGCCATTAATCAAACTCTGTTAAATTTCCATAAAGTTACAATAATAGTTAAAAGCTTTTCTTCGTTTAAAAGCAGGAGAGTTCACAATTTAAATATTTCTCTTGTCTGAAATTAAGAAAACAGTTATATGACATTATAAAATACAATTCACTTGAGCGTTGAACATTTCTAGAAACAAGTTCTATAAATGAGAGCGTATTTCTTGGAAGAAAAGAAGTAAACCGATCAAACAGAATGAAAATAATAAAAAAATGGAGTTGTAAATAAGGCAAGATTTAAGAAGTCCTAGAATTCATATGAAATTTTTCTCACTTTTCCTTTCTTATAAAAAAGTAAGAAAGAAGATTTATTAGAAGTAAGACTCATTTATTAGAGTTAAGCGTAACTATATTTTTTAATTGTACGTTCGGAATTATTATCAATCGTATAATCAACCGTTTTCAAGATGATATGATTTTCAGTTTAAACAAAACTTTAATAATTTTGATTCAATGTTTGTCCGACTTATAGTAATGAAATTATAAGGCAAAATTTTTTTCCTTCGAATAAAGATGATAAAATGTTATTAAGTACTTTTTAAATATTTTGTTCATTAATATACTTTATTTTTTAAATACTTTGAAATGCATATATATATTTATAAATATGTATAAGTTACATAATGCTGAAATAATTTCATTTGAAATTTGTTTAAATAATTTAAATTTTCAGTAGGTTTTAATTTATATAAATATTTTTGTATGGCATTCATTTCGTTTTTATGATTATCTTATACTTTTGTATATTATTCTGAGAGAAATGTTTTGTAATACTTTATTATGTGGAAAAGTTTAAAAATTATAGCATACACACAGTAAATGGAATCATAATAACTTACAGTAAAATCATACATTTGGTCATGATGCAATATGTACCTAGGTAACTTTAGGAAAAGAAAATAGTAGTCTTTTTTGTAACTTTTTCTTTTCCGTTAAATGTCCCATTACAGTTACAGATGATGATGATGTTTATTTTGAAGGTGACAGTAATAGGACATTCAGAAGAGTGTATATTTTTTATCAGTGTCTGGTCTTTCGAAAGGCTTTTCCATCATGTCGTTAGTTAAGACATTTTGCTGGAGTGATAGTTGGCATTACAAAGATTACAGCTACAACAACTCTGCTTGAATATCCGAGACGAAAGTAATTTCGGAGACGAAAAAAAAAGTGAGATGGATATATAAATTACTGTACTCATTAAAGCTTTGTATTTGTATGTTCTTTTACCTTTCGTGCTATTCATAGAGTACAATTCATTGCGATATTTGGCGCCATATTTTTCTTTTTCTTCTCAGAACTCAAACTTTGTGCTCCATTTTTCGAAAATAACTGAACAGAAGAATCGTTATGAATTTGACATGTACCGGAATAAAAATAGAACCAATTTATAAAGTTCTTCACTTGAGCTAGCTTGAAAAAATTCTTGCTTTTTGTTATAAATGTCAACAGAATGTAGATACATTTCTGCTGAGTGAGAAAGTATAATTTCTTTCTTAAAATGGAATGCAAGATAAATAGGAATTATTAGTTTTAATAGAAAATTCAGTGTATTAATTTATTAAAATGACCAAAAAGTAGTAAGAGTTTTCTGAATAAATACCAGTTTTTTTATTTTCTGTCTTTTAATACAAATACATACATAATAATGAAAAAAAAATAATAATAAAAAACTGTGCATAACAACGTAGTAATTTATGAACAACAAAACAGTTTTAGCAGGAGAGATCCATTATTTTTAAAAATTCATGCACTTTATACTAACTTATTATCTTATTAATTATTTAAGATTATAATATGTAATCTACCTGAAGTAATTCGAACAGAAAATATTACAAATTTTAGCAGGATATCTTTTTTTTTGAAAAACGTGACGGATTATGATAAGTGAAAGTTAACACACTTTATGCATCACAATGATTTCACACAATGGTTTATTATATTAACTTTGAACCTTAAGAATTTGCATTTTCTACTGGTTTTCACAAAATGAAAGTAAGTTAGGCTCAACAAAATTACGATCTGAAATTTTGTGGAGTAAAATACGAGCAATCACTTTTCTAAACTGAGATTATTTATTTTTATTAATTTATTATTCATTTCCCTAACAATGTGCTCATTCATTCATCATTAAATCAGATCATTCTGTTAAAATTCCTCATTTCAATCTAAACTTTGGAAAACTAAAATAAACGTGAAGAACTGACAGTAAAAGAGCTGTAATTTCTTGCTCAATTTTTACATTTGAATGTTTGAAAATATCGTCATCTTTATTAGGGATATGTAAAGCGACCATGAAATATTTGTTCCATTTTAATGTCGAAAATTCCGTAAAAAAGAAGCGATTATATCTGAGTTTATGTATTTAGATTACAAAATCATGAGAACATAAATTTCTTTTCGGTTTTTTGACGCAGCGTGTATTCTGTTTAAGTAGGGTAAACAATTTCATGTTAAAAGTTATCCAGAGTTTCAGATGTTACAGATGCAATAAAATATTAGAGCAATAAAAATTTATTGAAGTTAAAATTTAATTAGTGAGCTTCTGCAAATGCATCAAGATCTTTTTCATAGCTACACAGAAATGTCGAGGAATGGGATAGTGAATTTGAAATAGAATATAATTCTTTCGGTCTTTTGAACTTGTAGTTAGATCTAAGGAGAATATTCGTTTACATATTATTCGATCAATTCTGACGTAATAAGTGACAGTACTTTGTAAATTCAACGTTTTGGCAGTTACCAAAAATTATAAAAATTAAATCAAGATAAACCACAAACTCTTTGAATAATACACAGATTTTGGCAACTCCCTCCCCCTCCGTGTGATTGAGTGGAATAGCTTAGAGACATTTAGCAATTAATTATAAAACTTTTCAAAATACTTATCTTTAAGATTTAAAATGTTAAATAAAATTAAAAGCAATTTTCTTAAAGATAAAACAAATTTATTTTGAGAAATAAAACATTGAAATTTAGACATCGACAAAAAAGGTTTGTTAGACTAAGTATTGTAAATTTCTATATTTCTCAATGATTTTGAATTAAGTATGCTTTTATTAAATACAAGTACGATGATGTAAAATATATTCCTGCTCATAATCTCTTCTAGCTACTCTTCGAAAAATCCCTTTCGGTAAGTTAAAATAACCGTAGAAGTATATTTTATCGGAGGTTTTAAAATAAACTATGAACATTTAAAGTTATTTAGGCTATAATTATAAATTTTAGATTAAAAGAAATTTGAATTAAATTTATTTTGATGATCAAATTTCGAATTAATACACTAATTGAAATTTTTCTGGATTTGATGTCTCTCTCTATATTTTTATAAATATTATTGTTTGGAATTGTTTTAATGAATAAACAATTTTTAAGGATAACGTATTTTTAATGTACATTTTTCAAATATTATTTATTAATTAAACATTGTTTTTTAATGCGTAAAGACTTACCGATTACTAAAAGGCAAGAATGGAACATTGAAAAATGTGCGGACTCATGTCATCAAAAGCAACTTGATTTGTCGGTGGTTTGCCAGTTTAAACGTGGTCGTACCGACACTAAGCGCGGACGCTAGGTAGACCTTGGAACGTTACACCGGAAAATGTAGGATTGAAGTATAAATTACTAATGAAAAGATCGTAAAGTTAGGCTCCGTGGTGGCTGAGATGGCACAGATATCATATGGAAGTGTATTTACTGAAAAGTCTTTTTTTGGCTGAAAATGTAGGAGAAAAGGTTTTTCAATTGGTTCCCGTTCTTTCGATGGAACAAAAAGCAACACGAGTCCGATGATTACAGAAGCTGTTTACGCTATTTATCGCATATCAAAAGATTTCTTGCGTCGTTACGGCTGACATGGACAGAACACTGGATATCACTACCTCCAAAGTGAGAGCAGCAGTCATCTGGTGGCGCACAGCTGGAAAAGCCGATCAACGCGTCGAAACGCACGATCAGCAAGTCATGCGTCAGTTTTTTTGGGATACGCATGGCGTGATTTTCATTGCTATCCTCGAAAAAAGGTAAATCAGAATGATTATTATATATGACTTGCTGGTGCGTTTGAAGGAAATGCCAAAAAAACGACCGCACAGTCTCGGGACTAATGATCCATGTGATGCCACCTGTTTCCAGACGTACCACGTTCAAGTAAGATCTCAGAGAAAGAGACCTTATCTTGGTGGTTGTTTTCATTTATGGCATTAATTTTTAGGAGAGTTTTTAGCATTTCAAAATAAAATATAATAATTCGTTCATTCGCTTCATTTTTCCGTTTCAGATTTGGGAAATTAAATAATCAACAGGTTTTGAAACAACTAGATAATCTTATTCATTGGTGAGATGTTTATTCACAAGAGAAATTCATTATTCACAGTAAAATTATGACTCCATGTATTTGTTTAGTTCCTGTTATTTTAATAATTAACACTAGCATTTTCATGTCATTGTAATCCACTTGGCTCATAGTTAGCAGAGCTTATTATGCAAATAGCTGAAACATTTATAAAATAAAACATTGATGCCTTGAGCTGTCATTTTAAAAACTTTAGGAAT
>BMAW01038496.1:0-72675 GCA_019974015.1 Nephila pilipes | reverse complement strand
TTTATCAGAACACGAAACTCGGTTTTTTCCATTTTTTTAACAAACTACAAAACGACTTTACTCCAACCTCGATAACTCAGCTGTTTCTGGTCCGATCGACTTAAAATTTTGACACGTTTCAAGCAAAGGTTAGTACTCTAGAAAGACCTGGTTACTGGTTTACTACGAGCGCCATCTCTGGGATAGTCTCGGAACTTATTGATCCATGTGTTATATATATATATATATATATATATATATATATATACTCATTATTTCCAATTCCGTTCAATTCTAATATCGTTGTTAAGTTCTTTTTTAAAATATATGCTTTCATTAATAAGAGCCTTGTAATAATTTGCCATTTATTTAACAGTTTTCAAATGTAAATTTGCCTTAAACGTCAATTTTAACTCCCTTATAAGAAGCATTTCTTTTGCAGGTTGGTCGTTATTAACATTGCATTAGAAGTAATACGAGGTTTTCTGGCGATGGGTCGTGTGATTTTGAACTTAGGTCAAGTGACGAGGACGACACCTGAGCTGAAACTCTCTCTCCTAACTTCCACTGGTGGACTCTTAGCCTTGATAGATTTGACGTGCAACAGCCCTGTCTACACGGCGGGTCTTTAGTGGCATAAAGGCTCGAACTCACGACTCGACAATAACAACTAAAGGTACCAACGGTGATGGGGCTTAGAAAAATAACAAGGAAATTCAAATCTATTCAGAAGGGTGGAGTATGTAAGTAAACTACGGAAAAAAAAGAATTTTATAATTTAAGGCCTAAAATTATGAAAAACGTTTAAATTCGCCTATGCTAACTATAGAAGAAATATCAGAGTACGTACTTTTGAAGTTTATCCGTACAAAGGAATTCTATCTGGTTGTTCTCGTGAGTACATTCCGACCTTGGCCTTTCCGACGGCAACTCCTGAAACTACTGTTTTTCGATAACCTTCCAATCCGTAACGTCCGAATCCACTCCTGATGATTTGACTTCTTCTGTATTGTCCGACGTCAGCCTTACCTAGAGAAGAAAAGTAGTCATCTCCACCCCTGTGAAGTCTTGGAGGTCGAATGATTCGGACTCGTCGCCCCCTGGAAGCAGATGCCAAGGCCAACAAGGCAAAGAGGAAGATAAGCTGAAAATAGAAAGTAGCTGAAGCCCATATTTTTTACATTAATCATTTCGATGTAATGCTTTACGAAATTGCGACTTTTTCCTTAATTATAAATAGAAATTATCAAAAATTCAAAATGTAGGAAATTGTAATAATATATATAATTTTTGAAAGTGATGTGAGACTAATAGCCGGTGAATATAAATTCGTCTTCTTTGGGCAGTTGCAACGGCAATGCGTAAAGCAATTAAAGATAAAAACAAAGTTGTCTTGAAGCAGATATCATTCATTATGATGTCTTAAGAATCATTTATATCGAACGAAATTGTGATATTGATTTTGCTTCTTTTTTTCCTCAATTACTAATTTAAACTTTAAGAAATCCAAAATGTATAAATCATTAATAAAATGATTCAGTTCTTAGTAATTGATGTGTGACAACTAATAACCCCTGATGATGTAATATGATCCCGATACATGCAGAAATGTTGGAAATCAGTTATAGGGATACGTCCTTGGGCAAATAAAACGACCATCACTGCACAAAAAAGAAATAAAAACTGGATAACATGAAATGGAGCAAAACAGTTAATAAACTCTTTTGAGGTAAATTACATCGAGGATTATATTTTTATTAATTTTATAGAAATATACACAGTTTTCACAGCAAAAACAAATTTGTAATTTCATGCTTAAATTTCTAAATATACATTTATTGAAAATATAGAGTAAGTGGCAACTATCGTGAGGCTGATAGATATATAAGAATTGGAACTGGAACCTATTTTAGTCCTCTATTAAAATAAAAATAAAGAAATAGTAAGATTTCTGACTTCAATATATTTTAATAACAGTTTGATAAATTATACCTAAAAAGATTGAATGTATAATGCTTATAATCAAAATGAAGAAGAGAGAGCAATGAATCTGAAAGAAGTGTAATGTGCATTCAATTTGTTGTTTTTATCAAGTCTATCTACCGGAAATGAACAATTATTCCAGTGGGTTTTTTTTATAATTTCTTCATATGTTGCCTGTTCTTTCAGTATTTGAAAAGAGGGGGTAGGGAGGTTAGGTTTTTAACATTCTAACTTTGAGAAGTAAATTTTGTATTATTCCAATCCATTTTTAAAAGGTAACAATTTAAAGAAATGTTACTTTGAATCAATCAACCGTGTGTTGAATAATCCAAATAAAGAATTTGCTTTTCACATATGTATCTGGAATTTGATTCCCAATATTAGCTCGTTCTAATCCAACTATTATTGAACTTACAGTATTTCTAGATGATTGATGAACTCACGACTGCGTAATTTTCAGAGATTTTTATGAGTATTTTTCTTTCCTTAATTTAATTTCATTTTGAGCATATGGCATGAGTTCTGAGGTAACAAACAAAAGTGTGATGAATAGAAATATTTCGATTCTTATACAAATTTTTCTTTGTTTTTTCAGTTTATCTTAACATCCATTTCCTTTTGATAAAGAATGTACCGGTTGTAAAATAATTCTTAATTGAAAAAAAATTCAATGTTTTTTCCTACACTAATGTAATGTTTTCAGAAATGTTCTATTATTTTACAATAAATTTAATTTATTTGGTATTACCCGATTCAATATAAATATTTACTCATATTCAATTTACATAATTTTGTTACATGTTTCTCGGAAAATTTTTAAATTTCAGACATATGTGAAAATCACTTAAAAAAGGGCTGCAGATTTCAAACAAAAAATAAATAATAAAAAAAATAAATTTTTATCACGCTTATACTGTTGTACCAATAAACATCGAAAACTTCACAATAGTATGTGAAACCTCTTTTAGAAAATTGTAGTGCAGAAACTCGATGTAGAATTCACTCAACAATTCACCGGAAGTATTATGAAGATACCTCCATCAATGTGCTGCCTCTACAGCCGGTTATATTTCTGAAAGTATTGCAGGTGCCTGATTTTGAGTATCAACTTGCCATTCGATCATGTCCCATATATGTTAGGGGAATTCATGCATGATGACCTAGGTAGCCAAGCTATTTTCTGGAACTGTCCAGAATGTTTATCAAGTCAATCGTGAATTATTTCAACCCGGTGACAAAGCACATTGCCATCCAGGAACATTCCATCGTTGTTTGGTTACTCGAAGTCTATGTATGGTTGCAAATGGTCTCCCAGTTGCAGTCAATTACTGATTCAGTTTGACCAGAGGGCCCAAACTTATTAATAGACCCCATCATTATGGAACCAACATCATCTTAAGTTGTTGACAACTTAAGTTCCATGGTCTATTAGGGTCTGCTTCTCACTCGAACCCTACTATCAGCTCTTATCAACTGGAATCATGACTGATCCTACCAAGGTACATTTTTGACTAATCTGGGGTGTAACCGATATGCTCACGATAAATGCGATTTCAAAGGCTGCTCGCTTATCCTATTTAACCGATATGTTGACTTGAAATACGATTTGGAAGGCTTCTCGTATACCTTATTTAAATTGCCTAAGTACCTCAAAGTGATCGAGTAACACTATTATGAGAACTGATAAGTAGTATCTAACTGTAACAATTAATTTCTGAATCACAATGAAATTTTGCAGTTTTTGATAAGAGTTTGAAGTTCATTTAATCCTAGAAAGATTGCAAAGAATTTTTATAAGCTTATACATCAATTGTAAAGGTTAACTATACTTACAGTGAATTTCATTGTGGCTAACAGAAATAGCAAGCTTCAACAGGGGGCGATGCTGGTGAACAGTTGGAAACAACTAGATATGTCCGGATGTCCAATGAAAAATTTATACTAACAAAATGTCTCACAATTTAAGCTGAATAAATTATTTTTAAATTCAGCTGACTATATGAAAGTTTTGAAATGTATTTCAATTGTTTCCTTTTGGCAACTACAGCACAATTTGCACAAATGTGCTATTTTACACTGGTATTCAAAATTAAGAGAAATTGCATTAATTAGTCAAATTTTTTGAAAGATACTGAATGAAAGAGAAAATTAATACTTTGCAACAAAGGCACTTATTTTAAAGATGATTGTACAAGACTACACATTCATTTAGAGGAAATGACTTTGAGAGCACACACGACTAATTTTTGAACTTGGTTCGTTCGCGCATCCTGTTGACTTTCATAGTAATTTTTGCAACATTCAGTGAAATATAAATAAATTTTTTTTAATGTTTAATAAAAATGTTTGTATAATGATTGTTAAAATTATGGAGAGACTTGAGAAACTTGATTCAGGGCTGTCGCAAGTGCTGAGCATTAGATATATTATTATAACTTATGGATATAGTTTAATGAAACTATAGAATCAATAAGGAAAATATATGGGCAAGTTCCTCCAAGAACCCTTAAGACCAAAGAAGAAGGGTGTTTGTCCACTTCTAAATCCCGATTGTATTTAAAATTCTTTCTCCCTTGAGCTGGTTTAGTAAATAATAACGATAAATGAAATGCTTCTGTAACTATATCGTATAAAATTCCACAAGGAACGAGATTTTACTTAAAAAGAAAATTTGAAAAATAGAACTAATAATTATACATATTTTATCATGAACATTTAATTTGTGAGCATTTAATTTAATTTTTAACTATGTTAGCTTTCACATACTTTTAAGTTATAACTGTTATTTCTAAATAGGCATTTAACGTTCATATATCTAAGCTGATTTATTTCTTAATGCACTCATATATATATATATAGTCTTTTTACTTTGTTTTAAAAATATTTTCTCAGTTTGAATAAATTCTAGAAATTCTACTTATAAAGTAACAAACTAAAAATTACAAGTGAAAACTGATATGAGTAAAGGCGTTTGTATGAAAACGATAAATGATTCTTTTTTTTTTTCATACCAATGAACAATTTATTGTAAGTTAACGTAATATCCTTATGTTTTTTTTTATCTGCTTGAATTGAAATATTACGGAATATATAATTTCTCATCATGATTTGTGTGATGAATTTCTCACACGATCATTTTAATACAAAATTTATTAATTAATCATATTATTCTGTTAAAAGTTTTTAAATAATTTTAAGACTTATTATGATTTTAAATATATATATATATATTAAAGGATAATGATAGGTTACCCTACAAGTAAATAAAAAGCAAATTTATTTTCATTTTTATGAAGGTATTTTTTAAATTATAGTAGATTTCAGATATTTAGAAAAATTGTGGGTGTGTGATAACGTTATTTTTTTTCTCAAATCAATAAAGTTTAATCATAATAAAGATGTTAAAAATGTTACATTTTTTTTATCTAGAGTATTGAAATTTATTGCAAACTAAAATTAGTATTATTAAAATGGGATATTTAGATGATTTTTGAAAACATAAGATGGTAAAATTTCTATGATAAGCAGAATATTTTTCCTTTTTGATGCATAAAATATCCTTACAGGGAAATTCGTTTGTCCTGAATAGTTTTAAAAGCATAGTTTCTAATCATATTTCACGTACTATGAGATTTGTGACAAAAGTAAAAGAGATATTTATATTAACTTGCCTCTGAGCAGATTTTCTTTTGTATTTCATAAAGAACAGTTTAAAACATAATAATTATACATTTTAGTTTTCTTTTCAAATTGTGTTTTTTTTCTTTATTTTCTCTCTTAATTTATTTTTTCTTGTTTACTCTTTTTCTCTGATAGAAAGTATTGTGACAATATTTCTTATTTCAGCTTAAGGCTTCCAGTTTAATTACAAATCTCCCATTTAAATTGTTTAAAAGGTAAATTTGTATAAATGTTGTTGATATGAATTCTTAAGATTCTTTATATTTATTGTTAAAATTGTACTTATTCTATTTTCAATTGGTACAATTTGAGTATATTTCTTTGTTTATGTTTATATTTTACGTAATTTTTCTTTTGCATTTTTTTTTTTTTTTACATCTCGTTTTTTTGAATTTACGGAAATTCTATTTTGATTTATAATATTTTTCTGTAGATATTATTTGTTACATGTAAAACATTATTTAACACTAGAAAGACGGATGTCATCATTTTGACGGTTTCGAAATTTGTAATATGTACTACGTTTATAATTTTGTACCCGTGCTTCTGAAATTTTATGACTTTTATTAATTTTACGTGAGGCATGCACACACATGCACAAAATTTTATTCTCCAATACAGAGTGGAAGAAATATCATGATTTCACCAATGATTCTAAGACCATTATTCAGCTCAAGATCTGTTAAAAAATTCGAGGGATACAGAACGAGTTATTTGCGTTCTATTATGAAAAATGTAGGGAAAGGACACATATTTGCAAACGGGATAATACAGAGCTTGTCTAAGAAAAGGCTTACATACCTAGGTCAAAATAAACTGCAAAAGTTGTATGATAACAATGTATGTAAATATATTCTGTTATAAAACACTTAAAAGTTATTTTTATTTAAAACTGTAAAGTCGCTTTCGGCCAAGGTTATATATTTGTTTAAGGGTGTAGAATAATACATAGCTTTTAAAAGCGTGCTTTGTGACGTAAATAAATTTAGATGTATCTTATTTTTTAATAACGTTTTGTAAAATGCGTGCATGTCATTACCAAATGTAATTCAAAATAAGTTGGTCGGAAACACATTTACAATAAGTGTTTTAATTTATGATAGGGATAGAGCGCCAAAATGCCTACTCTGACTGGATAATCATACTTACGCTGTCTAATTATGCATTGTACTCAAATTTTCGCTGATACAATTGAGTCTATTGAATGTCTTGAATTATTATAATTTATTGTAACATCTTTCTATTATTATTTTCTGAAAAATAAATAAAAATTTATAACAAATCCTTTGAACTTTTCATCCGCATTTAAAGTACTTTTCTTTTAAAAGTTATTTGTTGTAAATAATATACTAAATGTATATTTACACTTAGTTAAAAATTTAGAAATAATACTTAAAAATGCTTAAGAGTTGGCTTTTTTAAAACCAATTTATTACAATAAATAAAACTTATTTACTTACAGAATATAAAATAGCGTGTTTTCTGCAAATAAATCTGTTTCTATCTGATTTTAAAAAGAACTAGAACAGGGTTTTATTTCTTATGATGTATTGAAGTGTACTTTAATTTTTTTTTAGCTAAGCGAATTTTCAAGCACAGATAATGGTCAAAACCTTTTAAAGAGAAATATCTTAATTGATTTTGAGAAAGAGTTTTCTGATTTAACTCGTTTTTAAAGATTCCTAGGTTCATTTGTACAGAAAGTTTGTTTGAAAGAACTTAATTCTTAAGAATTAAAACATTTTCTTGAAAATTTTTGTGAGATTACATATTGAAATTTTCTAATAAACAATATGTTTTCTACATGTGTGAAAATTATTTTTAATCATGATGTTAGATTCCAAAGGAAAAAGAAATCTTAAGGAATTTTATTTTTCTCCTATATTCTTTGTTAAGCATTTCTAGCTAAATTTAAACGAAATGAATGAAAATTGGGATCACATTAAAATTTCTTTCTTTCAAGAGTATTGTAATATTTAGATTGTGAATAATTGACTCCAAACAAACAAGAATATAAGCATAAGGCTTTTGCCACTAGAATTTACTTTGTTAACCGTACCGATTTTAATGAATAATAAGCATAACTTATAAAGATTTTCTGACTGCCGAGA
Source organism: Nephila pilipes (assembly GCA_019974015.1). NCBI lineage: Eukaryota > Metazoa > Arthropoda > Arachnida > Araneae > Nephilidae > Nephila > Nephila pilipes. Next base: position 64,921 of record BMAW01038496.1, on the reverse strand, counting down.
TCATGAAACCAAGTAAATAATATATTGGTATTAAGAATTCCATCAAAATAATGTAATAAAATTAAACTAGGATACATTCTGTGTGATTGTTAAAATATCAAATTCCTTAAAAAATAGTTTGAATAATATAAAGCAATCAAAAATAAAATAAAATAAAAATAAAAATGATTAATTTTACATTATAAATTACTTTTATTTTACATGAAAAAATTAAGTCGATGTAAAATTAAGGTATTAAGGAATAGTGTTGTGTCTGTTACAACAAAAATCTCAGAAGTATGAGGGTCTTTCAAGAAGTCTTTATCACTTCAAAGAGATGGGGCTGTGGTAGCAACGAAAATGGTTTGATTTAAATAAGCATCATGATCTCTCCCTCATCAGACAGCTATCATCTGTCTCTAATTTCTCTAACTCATGATCGTGATGCCTTTCGCACCTCAAATTTTTTTTTGTAAGAACTTTTCTAGCCTATAAGACAATCCTCGCCTTTTTTGGAAAATATTCACCAGAAATAGCCCAAATGTTTCGATATTTCCTTGATTTCTGGTGCATACCGATGATTTAAGGTCTTATCGATAGTGACAATTCAATTCTTCAGCAATCAAATATTGATTTGTCAGCAAATGGCTACCAAATTTAAATTAACAGATGAATCAATGGCAAATTTATTTCAACTCCATTTTATAGAGGGCAGCATCCAATCGTAACAGCAATTTACCTTAATGATGTCATCTGTCTTTAAATACAAATGCTTTTTGAACCACACTCGTAGTAAAAGAAAGGAAATTTTTCCTTTATTCATATGTCACTCTCTCCAGAAAAAATTAAGAATTAATCATGACGAATAGCAGTTGTTTATAACTAAACTTTAAAAAATCATTGTTTCAATCAAATTGAATGAAATAACTGATAATATAGAGTCATACTATACAGAATATCTTAATTTTATGTTAGGTATGTATTTATATATATATATATATTATTTTTAATGTGTATTTTATCACTAATAATGAATACTAATCAAATAACTTCTTTTAAATAAGTAATGCATTTAAAAGATTTTAAGAAAATTTCCATTTTTTTTATTAATGTATTTTGAACACATTTCGCAAAGTTTATTATGAGAAATTTAAGCGAGGCATTTAGTAACGGCAACAAATTTAAACTACAATTATGATGAATGAATTATATCTTTATTATGATGAGTGATTTCAACTTTTACATTATTTCTTTCAAGATTTCTTTTTCTTAAACGAAGTCGTAAATTACAAAATATGCATTGCAGTTTCTTTATGGACAAATATATTAGTTTCAAATCTCTCGTTTATTGAATTTTTTTCCTTTTCAATTAAAGAAATATAACATTTAATTAATCGTACTCCCATCCTCATATACATTGCAATTTTTGCAAGGAAACACTTAAAATAAAATTTAGCCTACTTTTCATATCCTCAACATATAATAATGAGTAGAAATCCTACTTCTGTGTAAGCCATCATTATAAATTTTTGAAGGATTATCTCAAAAATTCTTGGGTTTTTCTTAAAGATATGTATTCCAATTTTTTAAAAACAACCTTACCACCTTCAAAGTATTTTTCATTATACTTAACATATTTATCCAATAGTTGATTCTGTCGTTGGAAACATTTTTTTATTCTCATCTACAGTGATGACTGACAGATTCTTCTGATTTTATGCCATCAAATAGGTATCCTTTCATGCGTCGAAACAGAAATAAATTGATTGGAGTTAGATTAGACAAATAAAGTGCGTGTGAAATTCCTGCCATTTTTTTCTCAACACCAGACACAATTTGATGGCGTTTTTTAAGGTTTGATGTTATAGGGACTACGAGGTTCTTCAACTACACAAGCTCCGAACAAAAGGCATTATTCCTTGATAGTTTGATAGGGAAATAAAAAGAGACTTATTAAAGCGAAATACTTGAATAATTAACGAAAAAAGCATGCATTAAAATTATTATACAGAGTTTTTAATATTAAAGTATAATGTTTTAAAACACTGTTATAAAACTCATTTTCAAATATACATATACTAGAAGGGGTTTAAAATGAAAAAAAAAAAAAAAAAAAACGCAAATATTTTCTATTTATTGCATTATAAACATTCTGTATGGCTTCTTCAATTCACGCAGACAATATCCTGGCGATAGTTTAGTTCAAAATTCTCGTTACTAACACAAGACATCCTTGTGCTTTTGCCATGGCAAAGACAGCTTGTTTCTTCAAATTAGAAATACCTATACCTTTCACGAATTATTTTGTCGTTACGATTGCTATCTCCCTAAAATGGACTTCTCGAAAAATGTATGTTGGTCTAATTACAGATTTTTTTTTATGTTTTCATTTGCACTATAAGACACCAAATGCCTTCTCTTTTTCAGACGACATTTTATTCTTATGATAGTTGTGCCTCCTTTATCTGCTTACTGTTATAGGCCAAAAGAAATCTGAAAATCTTTCGGGTTTCTTTCATTTTAAGCTCCTTCTAGTGAGTGTATGTTTAAAAATATATATGAGTCTAGTGTAGTGTTTTGAAATACCTTAGATAGTTTTGAATAATCTTATACAATTATCATTATATATAAATATATTTATCAAATAATATAAAACTCAGAGAGAATAAAAAGTAAATGGAAAATTCGATACCATGTCTATGTACGATATTGAAAATTCATTAGACAATATATTAGTTTTGATTCATAGCAGCCAAGCTGAATGATATTAAATTCTCGTTAAGCAAATTGTTATTTTCCAATTTGTTAATATTCATAGCAAATAAACTATGGTTATTAATATATGTTGGTGATAAAAAGCTTACGTTATAATATTTGATAAAGATTTATAACTATTTTATCATTATCTAATGAACTACATATTTCATTACTTGTTTCACTTCGAAAGAAGGTATACACAATTAAAGATAAAATGAAGAAGATAGATAGAAAAAATTAGAGTGAAAAATTTTAGCTGAGTTGTAAAAATTTATATAAGGCTTCTGAAATATGTATTTTTAATACCTTAAAATTAAACATATAATGCATTAAACGCATTTAATGCTAAATGAAAAAAAATTACTCCAGTAATTGTAATCTATTGAAAAACTCCTTCCAAATATAAACAATATTTTTTATAAAAAGTTACATTGAATATATAATGAACAGCGAGGGAATTTTCCTTATTTTCAAAATCATTTCGAAAATAAATATTATTTAAGATATTGAACATATTTGTAGCTCTGAAATTTTTATTCATACTTGATCCTTATTATATAATAGTTAAATGTTATTACATACAAGACTGTGTTGATTTGCCAAACATAAAAAAGTAAGACAAATGTCATATCTTAGGGAATAGTGTAGTTAAAAAAAAAGAAATTCTTAGTTTTAAAATTTCAGAATGTTTTCAAAGACATTTTATCATTAAATTTATTGGTAGGTAGATTCTAAAAACACATTTTATTATTAATACAGGTTTAGAACCTATTTTAGTTTTCACAATGGAAACAGAAAACAAAATGACACCAAAATGCGCAATGAATATGCACAATAGGAAACCCTTGTAATACATTCCTATTAGAATCTACTTTAATGCAACCCTATTTTTAGAGTGATTTAGCTTTATTTTGTTTTTCACCGCCAAGATGAGGGATAAAATAGGATTTTACTAAAATTTGCAAGTTCCTGTATTAACGTTATGAAAATACAATGATGAAAAAGTTAGTTTAAGTCAAGTTAAAGACAAAATATTGTTATACTATTAAAGTACCGGATGCAGATAAGTTTAAAACTGATTTTTTTGTAAAACGACTTTTACAAAATAGATACAGATAAGATCTTATGTGCTTTAGTCTTTATAAGAGATCATTTCTTTTCATTGAGATTTTTTTTTTGGGATATATTTCTTCAATGATTATTCGGATGAAATTTACATTCATTAAGAACAATTAATGTAATTCCACTTCCATATTTGGGGAACATAGGAACTGATAAAAGTGAAATATATTGCTCAAAAAGTTATTAATTAAACTGTAGAAAATTTTGATATTTAATACCTTCATAATATGTTTTTTAAGATTTTTTTTTATATATCGTTTTTCAAAGTTACGATTTCATTTTCATGCTTACCATTAAGCTCGGTAGAAAAGAAAATATTTATTTTAACGATCACCAGAGAAAAAAGGGAATAGATTATAAAATAAAGCAAGAAAAGTTTATAAAAGTTTTTAAGAGTCAAAAATATTTGATCATTTTTAAATAAACGTTATTCTTTTAAATTCTGACATAAATATAAATTATTACTGTTTTTAAAATGTATTAAACAAATATAATGATATATAACATCAAAGAAATTTTGTTAATCAAGGTTAATCACAACAAAATAATGCCTTTAATATTGAGTATTCTTTATACATATCCTATTGAGAGCAACATGCATTTTGAAAAATAAGAAAAATGAAATTTAATTACTACTTCAAGTTGTTCTTTAAATATTATAAGTATTGTACAGATGCTCAAGTGATTTTGTAAATTTTTTGTTTTACGTATAGAGTGTAACTAACTAAATTAAGTAATGAAACAAAAGTAAGTATTTTTTTTTATTTTGTTCAATAACTACAATATTTGTAATTATTTACAGTTGTCATCAATCTTACAGGTTTCCAAATCCAACGGCCGAAAGGAATAGTCCAAATTTCGTTTCAATCAAGCTAAAAAAAAAACAAAGAAATTTGATGTGTTAAACATGAATTAATATACTAGTTTATAATTTTAAGGGATTTCATGATTTACGACTCTTGGAAAATTCCAAAAAAGACAACAAAATAATTGTAAAAATGTTCTCCATAAATTTAGACAATTAATATAATCTCTTATTATTTGAAAGGATTATGAATAGTAATGAATTTTTGAATCTCAATATTTACAATCAAAGGAAAGATGCCATTAAAAAGATTTGTATTGTAATAAATATTTTCAATTTTACATTTGATAAAAATTTATTTTCTAATTAACTTCCTTATTATTTTGACTCGTTTAGATGGAGATATGCTGCATTCTTAATTTAAAAAGGTGTAGAGCTATGTGTTTATTATTTTCTGATTAAAGAAAACATTTTATTTAAGAAAAAGTAAAAATTATGTAATCATAAGAAGAATCTGATGTACCAATAAGTATTTAAAGGTATTCTATGGGACAGCCATTTCTGTTTAATTAAATTTTAGTTTTCTGAATGCTTAATTCGTTTGACTATAATTGAGATTGTAATTACATTCTATTTTTTCAATGTACAGTTTCATTTACAAAATTTACTCATTTCGATTTTCTTAAATTGTAAAACTATATTTACGAGCAACCGGATATGATATTGAATAGATTACGGTAAAAAAGGAAAAAAAAATAGGAAAAAAGTATTTTCTTAGAACACTTTTCAAAAGACTTTAACTGTGTTTAAATAACTTGAGGAGGGTTTCTGAGAAATTAGAACGAATTGAGCCGACGTAGTTAAAAAATATCTACATCTTCCAAATATGTAAATAAGAATGCAAGTAAGAAATCAAAAATCCTATGTTTATTTTCCAAATAAGCAAGAATATGACTTTAGTATTACATAAATCACGCGGTTATTTATTAACGCTGTAATGTCAGGATATCATTATGGAAAGTGCAAATGGAAAATGCTACGAATAAAACCATCCGTTCTTCCACTGATCTAGTTAAAACCTTGAATTACTGGTGTTTTAATTTTCCCGCCAAAGGTTGACAATGAGAAGACTAAACAACAAATTACCAAATAAATAAAAGTATCGGTACAATTTCTATGAACAAAAATGTTTTTCTAAATATTATTTATTTGCTAAATAATAAAATAATCCTTACCAACAGTATACCTCTATAGGTAGGCATAAAAGGAGCCCTTTCCTCTGAAGAAAAAGGATGAGAATAAGCCAAATATTTTAATTTGTTGAAGAACATTGACCATGTATATCAAAATTAAGTTTAAACCTTTGCTTCCCTACGGTATTTTAGTCCCATCAAGAAAATCGCTCAATAGAATATAAATTTGTAGTAAGATCCTATTTTGACTTTAAAGTCTTTGAATTTTAAGCTTTTATTTAACAAAACTAGTTGGTAGTAAGAATTTGTTGTAAGCAGTCATTTTGGAGGAAGAGTTATTCTTTATTTTCCAAGCCATGGATCTATGATCAATTATAGAGATAAGTCTCTCATTTCTTATGTGTATTTAAAATATTTCACTAATTTAAATTCTTAGAATCAGACCTTTATTTTTTTTCCAAAGTAAAGAGAGAATTTTCTTGCCAGACTGGTAAATACGGCTGGGACTCTGAAACCTTTCTTTTATATAAATATTGCATATTTTAGTTCGTATTGATGCTTTTTATTCGTATATTGTTTCCTTCCAAGTGTCAAGATTAATTTTTACTGTGAATTATTATACATCTTTCATGTAACGTAGAAATTTAATTTTTCAAGGAATAGAGTTTTTGAGGTATAAAATTTGCATGTCATTGAAAATGAAGCAATGCCAACCCAAAACAACCAAATGATACAAATAAAGACCATTTACTGAACAAGAGAACAACTCTTTCCAAAAAGTACAAGCAATCAAGCTAATTCAAAGTATTGATTTTGTGATTTCCACTATGAATGATATTTTTGTTTTTGTTTTTTTAAAAAAAGAATATTATGTTTCTAATAAAAATGATTAAGTTGATTAAAAGTAATATTCCCCTATTTCTGTAATTTCCCCTTTTTAATTTAACCTATTCATTAAAATAAAAATTTATATGGATGCAAGTAAGTCCCAATTTTAAATTAAAGTAAAAACCAATGAAGAAGTTATAACATTTTTTAAAAAAAAATACTTAATGAGCTGTTTCTCATGCACAAAGAAATATAACAAAAAAGTTTCAAACTTTTTTTCTCAAAAAATGAAATAACTTGAGACATAATTCGTTAAGAATCGACGTTCATACCTTCGCTGTTTATCCCAGGAAAGGCACACGTCCTCCATGGCGTTCTCTTGAATACATCCCAACCTTAGCTTTTCCATAGGCCACTCCAGAAACATCAGTTTCTCGATATCCTCCAAATCGTCCACCCCTGATGATCTGGCTCCTTCTGTACTGTCCAATGTCAGCCCTACCGAGACCACCAAAATAGTCATCACCCCTGTGCACAGGAACTCTTAGACGACGATGAACCCTGATTCGTCGTCCATGTGCAGATGCAACGGCCAACAAGGCTAAGAGTAAGATAACCTGAAAATAAAGCGTAGTTAAACAAATATCTTCAATAAAAATCATTACAAATATCATACCTTAAGAATGTGTAAAAAATTTGCTTTTTTTTCCTCAAACATAATTTTTAAACTTTAAGAAATCCAAAACGTATAAGACAGACCGGGCAAACTCGTTGGACGCACGTGGCCCATAGAGCTGGGTCATCGGAATAAGGATTTAAACTTTTATTGCAAGTAAAAGTACAAAAGAACATTCCACCTTAAGTCCCGTTCGTATAATACTGCAACATTAGGAATATATCACTACCTGACTCAACCTTTATCACAATTTTTCTTCTCTAACCTTGTTCAGAAACTATTACAAAGATCGTTTTAAAAAGTACACTGGTCATTTGTTGCGATTAGGCGATACACAATGCATAATTAAACAAACGTACTTAAGGCTCCCGTTTACCCGCCATTTTGATTTCATGGACGTAATGTTAATCCAATGGAATTTAGACTTTAATTCTCACATCTTTACTATTTGATCTATTTTAATGCAATAAAGTGCATCTGAAAGAGCAAAAAATAATGAGATCTTCCGTAGAATTACTTTTAACCTCCGATTTTTAAAATAATTTTATTCTTATTTTGATGATTCATTTGTGAGTTTTCCGATCTTTAAAAAATAATTTTAAATAATTCTTAAGAATCTGAGGAAAACAGTAATTCCACAGAAGCATTCATTATTTTTTGCTCTTTCAAATGCACTTTATTAGATTCAAATAGATCAAATAGTAAAGATGGGAGAATTCAAGTATAAATTCCATAGGATTTCCATTGCGTCCACGAAATCAAAATGGCAAGTAAACGAGAGCCTTAAGAGTACGGCTGTGCCTAGACGTTGTGAAGAAATGCGACTCGCGGAACATGCGAAATAGCAGCAGTCAGCCTGTCTGTAGCAAGCTCAATATATTTCACACAGAAGAATTTTGTTTCAGACCGACCGACTGCTCGGTGTCTTTTGATCTATAATACTTTAGCACCAGCGTTTATGTTGTAACTGCAGGACAGTTTTTTAAATTGTATTTCGTGTTAATATATTTAATTCAATAAAATGTAATTTTCCTTAATTTATAGCAGAATGTTCTTGATTTCTCTAATGAGGTTCAGGAAGATTAGTCTCTTCCCATGACTCCAAAGGTGAAAGTTGTAGTAGTTTTTAGTGTGAGAATTTGCATATATATATATATATATATATATATATATATATAATATACAATGGTCTTAATAAAATGTGATTCCAAAGCGGCCCGCAAAGTCTTTTGGTTTGGACAGGCTTGGTGTAAGATATTAATAAAAATATGTAATTTTGGGTAATAAATAGAACAAATAGCTATGGAGTATGGATTCGTCATCGCTGAGCAGATGCATCGGCTGACAAGGCAAATAACAATATAAGTTTAAAACAGAGAGTAATTAAAGAATACATATCTTTTACATCAATCATTACTTAAAAACTTAATTCCTTACGAATATAATACGAATTTCCCTATTTTTACACAAATATGAATTTAAATTCTGAGGAACTCTAAATATATATAAATTTTAAGAAATGATATAGTCTTTATAGTAACCGAATTAAAACTAAAAGCCAATTATCAAGTTGTATAATATCTACACATGTAGAAATGATGATATTCAGTTATTTGAGTTGTATGAGTATATGATAGATCTTTTAACTCCATATTTGTGAATCCTTTAAAACGATTTATTTTTGTTAATTGTCTCTTACCCTTGGATATTAAATAATTTAAATTATAACCCGTGAAAAGCCATAAAATATTAAAACACGTTTTATAATCCATAGCTTGTATATTTGTTTATCACTTCTTGTATATTTTGTATTGTTGATTAAACCTGTTTGGTCAGAGAGTGAGTAAATCGTCCGATTTATTGAATTCAATTAACAAAATAAATATTTAATCATTCTTAATGAAACTCATTTAACAGAAGTAGAAAAATAGGTTTTTTAATGCAATGAAGAATTATTATATTTAAATTTAAAAAATATTTAATTTTTAATTATGTGTGAGACTCACCCTGATATGTAGGTTTCTCACATCAAGTTTGGGATCATTCATACTGTAACCTTGTATTCCACAAATTAAAATTTCTATTTTATTACCGCATTACGGTAAAGAAAATTTGATAGTAAGCTTTTGCATTATATATTAATGATTTAAAAAAATCACAATCCTAGCAGGTTGCACAAAAACAATTTATTGCCTTTCTAGAAAGGATAATTTTTTTTGCAAAATGTCTTACTTAACATAAATTCTGGTTATCTTTTCTATTTCCGTCGAAATTTTGGTATTGGGTATTACTAGCTTCATTTACTCTAAATGTTATTTTGAATAGTAAAAAAAGTGTCAAATTTAAGTTTATTAATTTTAAAAGTATCTATTTAAGTTACTTTTTTCCATTTTAATTTATCGAGGTCATAGAGATTGTGTTATTTAATTGGTTAATTGATATTTAACCAAAATTCTCTTTTATAATGCAGGCCGCCTTACGTTATTTCATTGATACTTTATTTTATTGATTTTAATTGATAATTAACAAAACTCGTCTGCAATTAACTAAACACAAGCAAATCCATAAAGATACTTACGACTTATTTTATGAGAAAAGTAAGCAGATTGAACAAATTTATATTTAAAGAACTCACTTCAAAATATTTGTACGCTTGTTATTAAAATTTTTTTGCATTCCTTTTCTTCATATTTTTAAAGTAAGTTTATTTTGAAGATTTAATAAATAATAACTTTTAGACTTTTTCGGTAATTTGAAAAGGTCTTTTTAAAAAAATTTCTTTTAATTTTATATTTACATATTAATTTCCTTAGTATTATATGATATGTAATATTCATTCGAAATTTTGTTTTCAAATTACACACACACACACACACACACACACACACACACACACACACACATATATATATATATATAACAGCTTGTTTTATTATTTTTCACCTATAATACATGCTTATGACTTATGTATATAAATATTTATAACCTGTTAATGTGAGCTGCCTTTCTGAGACCATTGACTTTAATTGATAATTAATAAACATTATTTGAAATTCAACGCTTGTAAAACCACCAATAAAGCCGCAGACGATTTATTCTACGTGAGGCTCATATCACAAAGTAGAAAGCGAGAAGGAAAACTTTATATAGATTGAGTTGGAATACGAAAAGTTCTGAAATAAGTTTTAGTTGCGAAATTGCTACAATGTGTCAACTCTTAAATTCCTTGTCAAGTATATTTACGATATTCAGTGAACTGAGAGTTTATGGTTAGTTCATTATGCTTACTTTTTTGTAACATAGAAAAAGTTTTTCTACAAAGGTTAAGCATATCTTAGAAGTTTTATAGTTAACTGCGTAATTCAAGAGGTTTTTATTGATAATTAAATTTTCAAAGCAAACATATGAAACATTATTGAGAATTATTATTTGATGAGATAATGGATATACACAGTGACTAAAATGTTTTTTGATTGAGCTCGCCAATAAAATTAAAGGAGCATTAAGTAAATGCTTATTATCAGTTATTATACTTATGACTCTTGTAGAATTATATTATCTGATGGCGTGGACACAAGGCTCTATAGAACCTGCTGAAAATCTTCTGATGAATATTTCATAGCTCCTTTGTTCTTTATATCGTCAAAGTGTTGTCCTTTGAACATCAATTCAGCTTTTGAAACAAAAGTATTTTACCGGTTCCAAGGACGGAGAGTAAAGAGTAAGGGTAGTAGTAGCAAAGTTTTTGTGAAAATTAAAAAGTTTTCGAATAACAGATGCGTTGTCATGCATCAAGAATTAATCTAATTTAGCCCAAACGTGCAAGTATGATGACACGCAACGTTCGATCCCTTACTCCTTTGTAAAACAGCATTGGTAATTCAATTTGGGATTTTTGTTGAATTCTTTATTCCATTCCGAACGTATTGTTATGCTCATATCATTTACGTTTCATGCAAATAATACACATAATTTCTGTATAATTATCGCAATTAAATCGAAAAAATTATTTTATTGATGGCATTACAAAAAAACAATGTATTGTTGATACATAAAAATTAAAATGAACAATATTAATTCGAGTGAAGCATACCAGATAAAAGTAATTCATGAAATTAATGTATCTCTTAATTCTGTTAAGTGAGGCTAACTGTAACCGTAAAAGATAATTTAAATGGCCATTTTTTTACATATATATTGGTATAAGCTGATTCATCCCAAGATTACCGGATTACTTTACTTAATATTTTAAATTGAAGAATAGTATTTCCTATACTATAATATAAATATCAAGCTTTTAAAGTGGTAATTATAAAAAGTTGTAATGAAATAAATATATATTGAAAGCTGATTTTTGACTACCAAGAATGAGCTGGTAGTAATATTTTGCATTATTGATATAAATTTATTAGCATTAATATTTTATTAAGGCAAATAGCCCTGAACAGTTAATATTAAAAGTATATTATAATCTATGTAAGTTTGTGCAATATTTTAATTTTCTTTCTATATTTTATATTTTGATAGCAAATAAAAATAATACTTATCTTAATCAAAATATCCAACACTTGTAACTGGGTTCTTATGCATATTTCTATTCAACCAAACATATGGGATTTTATGTGACATTATTAATGATTTGAAACCTCTGCTTAGGAATAAACCGTGACTTATGTAAATAAGTAGTGTTATATTGAGATACAGTGAATAAGAAAGATTAATTAGCGAAATAGAAATTGCTTTTATAAGCTTCGAATAGCTCTAAGGTGAAAAGAGAGAAAGAGCGATTTGTGTGCACACTACACTTAGTGTCAAGAAATAAAACTATCACTTAGGAGTGAGACTTGAATTGGAGCTTACATAACATTTGAAGCCTCTAATTAACCTTTGAAGTTATAAAGGTAAGTAGAATTTTCAGTTGTTAATATTTAGTTGAGAATTCGAGACATTTTCATCTCAACGTTTGAAAAATCAATACTGATTTTTGATTATTCTTTGATAAGAATAAAAATAGCTTAAATATTTGACTGTTTCCTTCTTTAAACGAATATTTTACTTATTGAAATTTATGGAGCAAATTATGAGTAGCGAAGCTGGATTGTCTCACTTTCAATTTATCTCTTCTTAGCCGAAATGATAAACACTTATGATTTTATTGAAATAAGTGATAAAAAAATACTGTAACTTTAAGGGGACATAACTCCATTCCACAGTATATCAATCAATCAAATTATTCATATTAAAACATTTTGTCAGGAAATTTAAAATAGAAATAAGATGGAAAAATATTGAATAAAGATAAAAATACAATGACTAAATTCTAACGTTTTTCTTCTCTTCGAAAAAAAAAATAAAAAATACTACATCTTAAATCACATTTATTTTAAGATTAACAGAGACTAGCAAATTCAATATTTTTCAAATAAATTGAGTTAGATAATCTAATATCACGTCTCCAAATCGTATTCGAAGTTAATGTTTTAAAAGGAGAAGAGCCAAGTGCATCAGAGATACATCAATTCTAAAGAAAGAGGAACATAAATAATTCGAAATAAAAACCAACGTTTTTATATGGTGGCAAAGTTTATTAAAAAAATTATTGAAATATTAGTTAAGATTGGTCGCAAATATCTAAATATTGCATTATTAGGCAAGTAAGAACGGTTCCCAAAATTTCAGAGCTCTAGCTTGATGGGAAGTTGTTTAAATTAACGATAGAAAATTTGATGACACACTGATACACACACAGACACACACCAAGTGAAATATATAAAAACGTTAAAACTAACTAAAATTAATTAATTTATCCGGTAAATTAATGATAAATTCTGTTTTAAGAATTTTTGTAGAAAATATAGCTTTTTCAGAACACCAACAATGTCATCTTTTGATAACAAAAAGAATAAAACAAACGATTATTCTATAAAATATAAGTATTTAGTTAACTACTCGTATAAGAATTAAAGCAAACGATAAATTACTAAAATGATTATATTTTACGCTAATTGTAATTATTGCTGTTGTAAAATGAAAGTATAATAATCTTAATCGTATTAATTTATTCTTAACTCACATTCACACATACACCAAAATGCTTTAATGAGGCTACTTTAATTCAAACTGAAAGCTGGAATCGTGAATCGGTTGGTAGAATTCAAATTAAATTTAAAATGTTACGTGCATTTCACATCTTACTTGGAAAAGTGTGTCTAGAACGATCTTTTGTAGTTGTATGAAAAACAAAGCTCCTTCTGTGGTTAAAAGCGAAGCAAATTTCACGAATATATTGATGAACTAAGTTTGAATAAAAGTTTTTAAATGTACTAAAAAGTTTTTAAAAACCTGTATTTGTATATAATGCATTACTACTTCTAATGAGAATACAGAGCTTTAAAAAGCATTTAAATATCAATAAATCATCTAATATCATAAATTAAATAAGTACTTACAAAAAATCTCATGGCGATAAATTTGAGAGTTGATAGGTTCTGCAACAGTGAGAGTTGATGGTGGATATTTCTTGCTGGTTTTGCAATCATTTTATACTATCCAGATGTGGTATAAAATTTAGCTTCATACAGGAATTTCAATTTTAGAAGACAATAAGAAAGCCGCGTAATGACTTTCAATTGTTCTATTTTAACTTAGGTAGCATTTATTGAATAAATGTGTGTCGATTAATTTACTCTTTTTTCATGAATTACAGCATTTTACTATCTGGTGTATTGTGGCATGTCTGATTAGATTGCTGAAGTTAAAACTTTTGAATTCTATGCAATTATTTAAGCTCCCTATTCGTATTTTATTACAATTATTCTTACATAGGTACTTTTTTCCCTATAATGTGTTCAGGAAAAGTAATTAATTCAATGTTTTAAATTAATATTTTATATAATTTAAAACTGTAAAAGGTTTTGTATTTAAGTCGATAGTTGCAGTGTTGTATTTTTAAGAGTTTTATTATTTATAAAATAATGTATCATTATGTTTTTAGTTTTGAAGTATAATTTAATTTTTCTTTAACTGTTTAAATATATTTGTTATATTTTTTGTTCCAGTTCATCTTCCGAAAAACATATCCGTAAAAAAAAAAACACAGTATATGTATTTTCTGTGAAAATATTTATTTAATGTTTATGCAAGTGAGTAAGACATTTTATTTTCATATGCTTGAAAATAAAATTATGTAATAAAATATAATAAAGATTTAAATATGGTTTATGATTAAATTTTAAATATAATTTTGATAATGAATTTAAAATTCTTTATTTCTTGTGCTGCACAATCAATTTAATTCCCCGGCATTTTGTTGGTAATTTTTGTACTCTTAAAATATTCTTAGGGAATTTATTTTATTTGAAGATTCTTATAAATCTATTCTAATCATGTTTTAATCCATTCAAAGAAATAACTGCGAAGCAAGAGAATAATTAAAAATTTACTTCTTTTCTGAAATTTGCCAATTTTAAAATAATTATTTTCTGTTTGTAAGCCTCTTATAGTTTTCATTTTCAATATAATTAAAAGGTGAAATCGTTTGCTAAAGTGATATGCTTGTGTACAAAAAATCTTGTTTCTAAAACAAAAAGTTTCTTGAAGATTCGTCAGAAAAAAACTACAAGTTATAAGATTTAATATATTTAATCTATAGAATTATGTATTATTTTAATTTATGTATGAAACCTTTTGACTACCTGAACACGTAAAAACATATTAAAAAACCCTGTAACAAAGGCTCCCTTCTAGACTTTTCTCTTATATATTGAATTCAGAATTTTACTCCCGGCTAATTTAGTCAATTAATTCATAAATTCTTATAAAGAAGACATTTTTAAGATGTTACGGATATATTTTCTAAGAATATATGTACCAATTAAATTTTCTATTAATCTCTCACTCCTAGAATTAAGAGATTTTATAGAAAAGATGTACTCTCAGTTTTTTCAGGCATCCTGCTATTGCATTGGTAAATAAAAATATTTGTCTCTGGATATCATAATAAATCATTTTTTTTGTTTTATTTTTGTATCCCTTTTAAAAGTTATAAAATGTAATATATTTTATGCATGTAATATCAATTGTTGGCATCATATTTGCCCTTCAAATTGAAAAATTCGCTAGTTTGTTTTTATTCATTTCTTTTATTTAATGGAATGGTAGGTCATATAACTTATAACGCAACGTTTTTTTTAGCAATTGTTCAATGTTAACATACTTGTAATAGCAGATGAGTCATATATATATATATTATTTAATGTATTATACTGATGCCACATAACTTAAAAAATAAAGTTTTGCTGTACTAATTTAGCGAAGACAATGTTCAAATGTCTGGGTATTATTATTTACTCATTAATGTTTTTTTTTATTTCGTTAGAATCTTATGTAATGTAAAATATAATTCTGCAATTGTTTGCAACTTTTAGTATTAACATACTGTATTAGTAAATCTGTCCTATTAATTTTTTCAATAATGCATTATTCGTAAATGATATAAAATAAAATAATATAGTTTTTCCGTAATAATTCAGCAGTGTAATGCACCAGTTAATGAGTTCTTTAGGTTCTTTATAATGTTTTTTTACATTTCTCTAGAGTCGTAGCTTATATAAATCATACTTCAGCGATTATTTTACAATTGTTTAATGTTAATTCATACTTATAATGGCTCCCCAAAGTGAGTATGTTTTTAAAGGTCTAAAACAATATCATTAAATATCCTTTTAAGTTTCATAAGTATAGGAACAGTAACATGTACCTTAGAAGTTCCATTAAATTAAAAAAACAAAAATGAAAATTTGACAATATTTGAATTGATAAAATTTTTACGCTTAAGTGTCAGAATCCCAAAATTGAGTTTATTCCCTATAAAAATTGCGATCTTGCTACAATTATTTTTGTAATGAATCCGTATAGTAGTATTATTTCTTATAGTAGATTACTATATTTCATTCCCATGTTTAAAAAATAGATTTAGAATTTTAGATGGAAAATTGAGATCTAGAACTGAAATTAATTTTTCAATTTCAGAAAATTGTCATTATATCGTCTGAAGAAAGTAAGTTTCTGCGTAATAGGGCAAAGGAAGTTCAACGTAGTCACGGATGAGTACAAAAGATTATCTAGAAGTTTGAAAAATATTGCTGAATTGTAAATCAACCAAGTAAAGAAGATAAAGGGTCCGTGAGTTTAATGACCATCAGAAAAAATTTTCGAAATGTAAGAAAACTTCACTGTACAGCTCGCTGTGAATTTTGTCTCATCTACATTTACAAAGATAGGAAGATATGTTTCTGCAAAAATAATTTTGAGAATATTCGGTAAACATATTGTGATGGTTACGTATCTAGAAGAGAGTCATCCAGATCAAAAGAAAATTGAGATTAAAGGATTATATTTGCTAAAAATTGTATTTTAAAGTATCAATATTTCTGGAATAATATGATATAAAGTGTTGAAAATTAATTCAATATTTTTTAGAAGAGTTGATCAATGGTATGTTTGGTGGAATTCTAACCCGGATGTTTTTGGTAGAATCCTACGTCTTAAACACCATATTCATTGTCAAGCATAAAAGTAATTTAGTTTCGTATGGGGTTAGACTGAGCAAAAGCATGGATAAATCAGATTTTCTTGACAAAATCATGGATAAAAATGAAATATTTGGATGTAGTGAAGAATAATTTAAAACAAAGAGTTTTATATTATTCTTCAAAAATTAGGTTAAGAGCTGAATTGTGTGTTTCAACAAGATAACGAAACAAAACATACAGTTAAAATTGCTACTTTACTGTTGCAGTACAATCATAAAATTCAATTGTCATCCTCACCTTAATCTCTCAATCCCACTGTGATAGAAAACTTGAAAAGCATAATTATGAGTAAATTACAGTTACAAAGAGCATTACAAGAAAAATTGGCAAAAATATCACATTAAACAACAAAAAAAAACCTTTCAAATGAATTCACACCATTTGCAATATGTTCTAAATGCAAAATGATATGTCTTGAAGTATTAATTGATGTTTTTTAATAAAAAAATTAAGTAATTATACTAGGTATATTTTAAGTTTTGAGACTCAGCAGTTTGTAACTTCACTGTACAAATTATGATAATTAAAGTATTATCGAATCTTTATTTTTGTTTCTTACTCTAATACATTCAATAATGTATATGTTTTTGTTCATATAAATATTAAACTCAAATAAGGATTTCGATGATATTATTTCCCTTCTTTGTTAAATGGAATAATAGGAAATAATACTCAATATTAGGAATTAAGTTTTAATGGGAAGTTAATATTTAATTTTGGGAGCCACAGTACATTAGTAGATGCATCATATTCATATTTTTACTCAATGCGCTAAACAGGAAAAATGTAAATAAAAAATGTAGTTTTTTATAGTAATTTAGAAAAAAATATTCACAGATCTGGTCACTAAATTAACTTTAAATAATTATTAACTACATTTTGATGCCTTTGAAGGATTTATGATTTTGGAATGAAGTAATATTTCGAAAAATAATAGCTATTTTGGACTGTATAAAAGAAAAAAAATCCAAAATATTATATGAGTTTCAATTTATTTAATTTCATCATTATTTGTTCTAAATTGATCATTCAAAATATACAGAAACATTCGTAAGCACAAGAACAGTGGCAAACTTTCGCAAAAAAAAGAATCAAAGCAAACAATGAAATATTAAAATAGAGAATAAATTATTAAAGCTACAGATAAAATATTCTGTCCCTTAATTAAAGTTAAAACAAAATATAAGTTATTAGAGAATACAATGCATGGTTAAATATATCGGTAATATTCTATTTAGAAGTTAAAATTAAAGCAAATAATAAATAATGAATTGAAATATCTCATTAAGAGTAGTGTAACTATTGTTTTTATAAAACCAGAAAAGAACAAAAATAAATTTTTACACAAGTGTTGTTTTAACATAGATACATAGATTAGTAGATATATCATATTAATTTTTAGTTAATATATTATACAGAAATAATGTAAATTAAAAATACAGTTTTCTATGACATAATTTTAAAAAAAAGTATATCTGGGTACAAAATTTGCAGCAAATAATTATTAACTTTGTTTAGAGGTCTTTGTGTGGTACTATAGTTTCTAAATTGATTAATATTTGGAAAAATGAATAATTTTAATGCTTCTTCTACAATTCTGAATTTTTACTTCATTGGTTTTAATTTTATAAAGGGGTATATATTTTAAATATTTAAAAATAAAATGTTTGAAATAGCTAGTTTTGAGAATCAATAAGACATCAAAGCTCTTATTGTGATTATTTACGGTGAGTCAAAGTTTAAATTATTTAATTAAATGAAAATTAACTCAACTATTAAGAGAAATTTCATTTACTCATGCGTCATTCGTAACAAGAATAAAATTTTCTCAAGATTCATTTTTATACAAAATATTCTTAACATTTTAGTTTATTAGAGAATGTCCTTACCCAAGGACAAAATATTTCCCCTAATTTATTAAATATATATATATATTAAAATCATAAATTATTCATTAAAATGTATATTGAAGAAAATTTACAATTATAGCTTTATTTATTTCTTAAAAAAAATACATGACAAAAATGAATGAGCAATTTGAAGTAATAATTTTAGGCCACCAGATCTTTTTGTTCCCCTCAAACTTTTTAAAACTTTTTAACATACTTTTCAAGCTATAAATTAGAAAAATATTATTCTTCATTTCAAAATAACACGCATTACCTACCATAATATGCAGAAAACGTCTAGCTAAATATTTTACAAAACATAAAGCAAAATGAAGAAAAAGTATTATTTTTTTCCCTCTGAAAAAATATAAAAATAATTCTGTCTCTCTTTGAGAAATGCTCATAACTTTTCTGAACAGATTTTGCATCTCTTTAATTTAGATGAAACTCGTAACTCGTCAGAAAACACGAATTTCCTTCGTTGCCATATGCGTGACACTTTGATTAAAAACCACAGAAACTTTGGAGGATATTTTGTTTTGATTAATGATTTCATTTCAGTTCTTTACCTAAAAAGTAATTGCCATAAAAATGTTTTTTTTTAATTAATTTTGTCGCTGCTACAAAATTGGGATCTTAAAAATAATGAATATTAAAATGTATATTTACAATCTCCTTAAGAATAGCACAAGTTCATTATAAAAACTACATTGAACAAATTTTTCACATCGATATATTAATGATATTAGTATCTTACCACTGCGCTTGTTTGAATAAGTATAAAAAATGATATTCTCAAATGAGTATAAACGAAAAAAAAAAAGCATAACTGATACAAAAATGTCCTTATTATTTTTAAAAATGACACAAATTAATGCTAATGTATTCATCCTAATTGGGTTTCCACTTATAGTTTGAAATTATTCAGCAGGTTTCATTTCTTTAGAATACTAATATAAGGATTAGAATATTAAAATTTATTTTTTTCATGACGAAACTGAAAAAAAAAATGCTTTTTTATAGAACAATATTTACTAGTGTCTGTACTTTCGTAGTAATGATATAAATTAAGAAGTTAATATTTTTTTTTCTAGACAGGCGTCATTATATAAATGTAAACACTGATTTCCGAATTAAAATTTAATGGGAAATTTATTTGAGTTAAGCATATACAACGTCTTATTTGTGTTAACTAACACCACTTAACTCACTCACCACGTAACTCACTCTCAACTAATTTTAGTTTGAGAATTTCATTAATTTTCCACATTATTGAGTTAGTACTTGTGATTCTTGATTTTAGTTTTATTGAGTTGGATCGTTTTGAATTTTTTTCTAGCTCTGTTAACCTTCTATTATGTATAATAATAAATTTTATAGAGCTTTTTTTTGAAAAAATAATTATTTAAAAATTTTTTTAATTGGTTTTGTAAGGAAATGATATTCTAAAAAATATTCAAACTAAGTAACAAATGTCAACTAATTATATTAAATATTATTTGATGTGTCTTTCTAACATACGACTCTTCAATAACCTAGGAGACTTTTTGGAAATTTGAATTGCATAACTTTACAATTCCTTCTCATCCAAAATGAAACGCGATTAGGTAAATTAGATAAAAATCAGATATGTAGTGAATTGAACCAGAAAAAGTGTTATTTAAGTGAAATATAATTAAAATAAAGAGAAGAGAGATAGAGGTTTAAGAGAAGCTGATAGATATTTTAGATTTGAATGAATCATCATAATTAATCGGAAGGATTTAAATAACTCCTAGTTAGAGTAATACGAGTTGAATCAGTGATAAACAAGAGGTACGCAAATTGGAACGAGTGATTTGGCAGGCTAGGACATTATAACTAGAATTTAAACCACAGAACTAACTGAGTAAACAGGGATTCAAGAATTTGAAGGAGAGAATGATGTTGTATATTCTTTAATAGATAATAAAGCGTGTTGTCCTCTATTATAGTCCCGTATCTTCAATTAGAGTCTTGATCTCTTTGACTATTTAATTAGCCATTAAAATGGCCACAGAGTTAAATAATGAAAGAAATGAATCACAAACTTAGCAAATTAAAAAACAGTAAGCAAACTAGACTCATTAACAGCGATTAAAATGAAACTATTCAACTATTTGAATTATAAATTGTTTACTCGATGTACGGCATTTGATATTAGAGAAACATTATAAACTAAAAAATATAGTACAGTAAAATATTTCGTAAGAATGAAAAGAAATTATTTTAATAAACTGATAACACATTTATAATGTCCATAATATGGCTTATAATGAATATTTTTACAATCGATAGGAATTCTGGAACACATAAGAAAAAATTAAGTCTATTTATTTAATCGACAAAAGTCAAGATGTAATAAAAAGTAACCTATGTTAGTCTCCAAATTAAAGAACAACGAAACATTGTTCTTTGCTTATTAAATTACAATTGTATAATCTTAAGTTGAAATGCTTTTAAAAATCTCTTTGAAGAACCTTTTAAGTGAATCAAATAAAAAAAGGTGTTAAAAATAATTTATGAGTGTATTGAAAGATTACAAATCTAATTTATTGTTTGATATTCTTGTTGTGCTTAAGTTTTTAATTTCAATAAGCATAAAACCTACTTTTCTCATTTTGAAAAAATTGTAGCTTCATTAAAACTATTTCAAAACTTGACCATATTGAATGAAATTTTTTACTTGAAATTGAACGTAAATGTTTTAAAATTATGTTTCAGTTAGTAATAATAAAAAAAAATTAATAGGAGAGAAAAATAACTTCCTATGTATATATCTTAAGAAAAAATAATAAAGTTTTTGAAAAATACATTCCTTAATATTGTTCATTAGTATCCCTTTTTCAGGTTTATTATGTATCGCTCAGATATCCTTGGACATATTATTAATAGTTGATACTAGCCCGCTTCGCTGGGAAAATGATAATATTATATTTTGGAACCTATACGTGAAATATCAAGAAAATATTCAATTTTTGAACGATAATTATAATATAAATTTAAAATTTTAAGAAATTAATTGTCTGTAATAATGGTTATCCACGACTTTCAAATATATGAGAAAAAAAAAGGTTTTAGAAAAAAGTTCCCCTGTATATATATAATATGGATAAAATTCATTCCACCGTATACATTTTACACCTAATACTTGCCAAAGATGCAACCTTTTGTCAGAAGATTCAACATGTGCTTAACTTTCAAATGAAATACCCTCGCAATGACATCTTGTCTATCATATAATTTTTGTCCTTGCCTGAAGAGATCTTTGATTTCTGTCCATTTAGGATTGCAAGTGACTGCAATACTAAGAAAAAAGTCGTGCAAGTCGGGACGTCCAAAATATCTTACATATGTCATAGTGTCTTGAGTTCGTTCATGCATGTAGGGAGGCTCTGCAGTAAACGAAGAGTTTCTTGCATGTGCACTACTCTGTATGAAATAACCATTTTAGTATTTTTCAAAATCCCGCTAAATTTTGGAGTTAAACTACACTTTGACTAACCGTGGGATTCCAAACTCATTTATTTCTATCGCTAAATATGTACGTTTCCTATTTCCGACATGCACCAAATTTAACATAAAGAGCCCCTTTCACCAAAATCTTGCTAATCCTCCATCAGCGCTTCAATATTAAATTATTTGATATTTTTCCATTTCGAACACGCTAATCTCACCAAGTAAACTTAATTGGTGACAATACACAGTATACATATAAAAATATATATTCTGTTTGGCGTCGGTCATATCATTTTTGGCGATAAAGTCGCCACAAATTACATAACCGACGGATAAGAGTAGATTAACGGATGAAAACTATATTTTGGAGAAGAATTCCTCAAAATCTATTCTTAGTGAGCGTCTACATCGCAAAATGAGTAACTATGCAAAATTGCAAGTCAATCGGTTGTATAGTGTTAGAGATCTCGTGATGAGTCAGTCAGTGGTATTTCGCTTATATACATACAGATTTACAATTAAATTTTTATAATGCTAACTCAGAGTATCATAAGTAAATCATCAATCCATCTACTCAATCCTAATTATCGATCCACTATCCCATGATTAAAATAAAAATAATATTTTGATTCAAATAACCGTTTCGTTAATAAGTTAGAATTAGTAGCTCACAAAACAAAATGGAAATATGAGGCAACAGACGGTTAGCAAAGTACATATATGAATAATAGAGTAGAAATAAACATGCAATATTACCACACAAGAATAGTTGCTTCAGACAATTAGCGATTGCATAATCCAAAGTTTAATTATTAAGCATTGTATCGCCAGTATTGCATCGCCAATACTGCAAAGTTAAAGCTTCAGCAGTATTGGCGATGACTTTATTAAAATTTGTAAAATATCAGTTAAACCAATTTATATCGCAAAAACTGTAATTCTCTTACTGTAAGACGTATTGTTGCAGTTTCGTATGATTTCTACAAAAATCATTTCATTTTATTTCGTTGAAAAAAATGTAACAATTGATCTGGAAGAGTTGAACTACCATTTAAGAATTCTATATAATCATATGCGCAATAAAGCCTAATTCTGAGGATTAACATAAGGTGTTAATCAGGGATCATATAAGTGAAATTTCGTTTCTAGGTTCTTATCAATGGAATTCAAATGAAAGTTTTAAACAATGTTTGGGAATGTGAATTTATGAACAACTAGGAAAATATCTGAGAAGGTGGATGGTGTAGCTATTCACTTATACTTTTTCTTTTGAAATGTTTAAGTTTTAAAATGTAAAGAATTGTTAGGCTATTGTACTTTTAATGACAATGATAACTTAATTATTTGCTAACACGTCTTTAAGTCATTAAAAATGTTATTAACCTGTAGTTTAAGTTTAGATTTATTTAACTGTAGTTTATAACCTGTAGTTTAGATTTTATTAACGTCGCACTAGAAACAACACGTGTGCTGTGCTATTGGCGACGGACCTCGTTATTTTGAACCTCCATCAAGTGACGAGGACGACACCTGAGCTGGTACCCCCTTTCCTAACTTCCACACGACGCTGACTGGAGAACTTTGGGTCCCAACAGATTTAATGAGCATCAGTTAACCTGTGGATCTATATAATTCATAACAGTATCACTTACAAAAAAAAGTTTGTATGAAAAACACACCTTGAATCTTCATGACAGAAAATTTAGTAATAATTCAAAAATTCATTCAAATATAAGAAATATTACCTGATTTTATGAATATTAATAATATTTCAATCACTTGAGTAATAATCTTGGATTTTAAATTAATATTGTTTTGATTTATATTATTAAAATCGTTAGATTAATAATTGTTCAATTGATACATTAATAATTATTATTAAACTATGTTCTTTAATATCGCTAAAACAAAAAGCACTTTTTTAAAAAAATGCATTAACACATTCATCTATACTTGAATGTAAATACTTAATAACGCATATTTTCATCCTATGTTAATTTTTGTACTTTCATAATAGTAGTGTATTTAATTAAAATTTAATAAATATAATATGATCAGTCAGAAAATTTCACTGTGTTTTATGTACACAAAAATTATAAGATACTTATAAAATTGCTGAATTATTGTAGAGAAAATGTTAAGCTTATATTTAACAAATTAAACGATTCCAAAATGTCTGCTTTAAAGGTATTTTTATTTTTTAATATAGACTATAAAATGTAAGCTAGCTGTTTACACAACATGTTCCGATCATAAAAAATTTCTACATTTTTCAGGACAATACATATTCATTTTAGCAGCAATTATAAAGAGAAACGAGCAAATGGAGCTTAATTTTAGTATTTACTGTTACCATGAAACATAATAACAAATACCCAATAACATTTAAAGCTTTTCCGTCAAAACAATTCTTTCGTATCTTTTGATGTATAGATCTCCTAAAATATGAGAAATTCCTTATTTTTAACAGATAAAGACTTTTGATCCTCCAATTTTTATAGGATATACACAATGTTCCTAAAGAGAAATTCCGTTACTTATAGCATTTTTTTGGTATCACGTGTAAAAAACTTAATGGATGAAGTTGAACTTATATAATATTTTTTTTATTTGTGAAACTTTGTAAAAGGACTGTTTTTTTGTTACTTTGTGGTGTTCTATCTCTTGTAGTCCTGGACTTGAAATATTTTTAGAAAACTTGTTATTGATAAAAAGGAAACTTATATTTATCATCATTTTTCTAAGTAGTGAGCTGTATTTGGATGGTCAGAATAAGGAAAGTTTGAATGCCGAAAGCCATTAGTGAAGGAAAACAATACGCTGGGTGAAAAAAAACAAACATTTGTTTCCCATTTCAATATCACGCATAAATCCTAAAAAAAGATTTTAAATTATTTTAAGCTAAATTCAATATTTTCATTCATATGAAATAATCGGAGACTTAAAAAAGGTGAGTATGGTTTATATAGGCCTTCTTCATGTGGAGCACTTTTTATTGGCATCATAGCTTCAACAATGAAATTCAAGTTGGTTGAAACTTTCTAATGTCCGTCAAATATTTTTTGATAGCAAAGAGGAGTGATTAATAATTAGCAGGATTAATAGTTAGCAATCATAATTATAGAGATAATCATGTTGAATATATAATCTTTTTCAGATATTGCATTTCGTGTGTGTGTCTTGTATATATAACTAGTTTTCTGCTTTCATCTGTAGACACTCTGTTTCAACAAAATAACTTGTTATGATTTATGCTAAGATTTACGAAAATATTCTGGATTTTGTAACTTTATTTCTTGAAAACTAACGAATGCACGCCACTAATTAAGATATTCTTTTTTTTACTTCTGCAATGTATTTCCTGTTAAAATGGTTTTAATATAACGTGCAGACACTTTATGTAATAAACTGTACTGTTTATAAAAGAATAGTTTAGTTTTGCTTTTTTGAAGTCTAGCAAAAATCGCAAATTTCCAATATTGATGTATTGAACATTTTTTTTTTTTGTATGTTGAATAGTTGTTGTTGAGTAAAATCTTAAATACATTAAACATTTTTTTTTAATATATTTAATTTATTTGATTTCAAATAAAACAATTTTAAGATTTAAATGTATTTTACTTAAATAAAAAAGAAATTAAATTATTTTTTATTAAACATCGTATATTTATATATGAGTCCCAACAAAATGAGTTTCACATGATTTCTTACCGTATCTTTATCCTTAAACTCGAAAACGAAGAGTTTGTAACATGGAATACACTAAATCGTACATGAATTCTGTAATCTTGATAGAATATTTGTTTCAGTGTTGTTTCATGTGCAGTTAAAACAAAATGGATAATATTTATAGTCATTGAGAAAGAGGTATACAACTCACAAAATATTAAATATTATGTAACGCTAAAATGCGAATAATTATGGTAATTTTTTGTATCAAATCACCTGATGAAAATCCATTAAAATAATCAACATAATACATGTGTTCGTTTTACTTCAATTTCGAAAACAACAAACATAGCTTGAATAAAATCAAGACAAACCACTAACATATCATATATATATATATATATATATATGCGTGTGTGTGTGTTTGAGCAAAATAAACATAATGAAAGCATTACAAGTTCTTCAACATCAGTTTTATTCTACTTAAAATATCATTACACAAATCTCATTTATTGCTTATTCCAATGAAAATTCACCGTGTCAATCAAAATGTAAGTTTTTAAAGTACAAAAATGTCAATATTAGACACTAAAAAAATGAAAGAATATGATTATGCGATAAAAATTACATTATTAAAGTTAAGCCTAATGGTAAGGTAATAAATCAGACTATAATATTTTTGGGGTATTAAATTTAAAGCAAAGGATAAATTACTAAATGAAATATATCTTCAGAAAAATGTAGTTGTTGTTGCTATAAAATAAAAAAAAAATATTCTAAAATAAATCTTTACATTAACCTATTATCAACACTCAGTGTTGTTTCAAATGCAATTAAAGCAAAAGGGATATTATTTGCAGCTTAAAAGAAAGAACTATATGACTCACTATATATATTTCAAATTGCTTAATGAATGTATATCAAAATATTTAAGATAATTTTTTTAAAAAAAAATCTGTTTGCATTTTTTAAATCCTTGCTCTTTCGCAAATGACAATGATATCTGTCTTTGATGAAAACATAACAAACAATTAACATACATTTTTATATTTTCATGTAATTGGATTTTAGTTTAATTTAATTTTTATTAACTTCGCACTAGAAGCAACATGAGGGCTTTTGACGACGGACCTCGTTATTTTGAGCCTCGGTCAAGTGACGAGGACAACACCTGAGCTGGCATTTCCCCCTTTCCTAACTTCCGCACCACGCCGGGGACTTTGGGCCCCGACAGAATTAGCGCGCATCAGCCTTATCTACTCGGTTCATTTTGTCGGAATAATTCTTTCAACAGAAATAAGGACTCAGAGGCTTACCTTCTTTTGGTGGATACAGACTGAAGCACCTATATGATCTTTCTTCTCTCCTGCGGAGTTTACTATTTTTGGTAAACATAGATGATGCTTCCCCGGGATATCCTAGGAATCCTATTCTATTTATGCCGTCTTTTTTGTCAATCATTTTTAACTTTTTTTCCCCTTTTCAAACGCCTAGGATCACAGTTACTTTTTGTTTGGTGCAGCAGGGCCACATCTGGCTCTTGCGCCACAATAAACTCCACCATCACTAACTCAATTGTTTATTTAACAGAATTACATCTAACGGTTTTCTACCAAGTCCAAAAAGATGGGGTATCGTGAAGTTGTGATTATTGCTAATCCAGATACCTGGATAATATATATATATCATGCTTGTTAATTGATTCTTAAGTACATAATATTGTAAATTACAGCTATTGATGCTTATTTGTTTGCTTTATGAAAGCCTCATGTGTAAGTATGAGTAACTAACAATATGGAGAAGATAGTATAAGCTACTCAAGGAACTATTTTTTTAGTTGGATCACTTTTGGCGTACCGGATCACTTTTGGCGTACCAGATCACTTTTCAATTTTTTTATTCGTTTGCTTCAATTTTAATTACATGTAGCTGATATAGTATTCAATTTAATAATTTATCGTTTGCTTTAAATTTGTTTGCATTTAGCTTAAATGTATTCAATTTAATAGTTTACCGTTTATCTTAATTTTAATATCGGAAAAGTTTACTGTATCTTGATATTTCCTCATTTATTTTAATTATTATATTTAATTGATTTAATTGAGTAATTTAATAATAGTAATAAGAAAGTGCACCTTGAGTTGCTAAATCTGTTCTTTGCAAAACTTTGCATACAGCGCTTTTTTTTTATAAATTTTCATTATACTTTTTACAACGACAGCCTTCGAAAGGTAAATAATCACTGGGTGAAACGTATCACTCTAGATAGTGAATAGACAGAGAAGTTTTAAGATTAATAAATACAATTAAGTCTCTCTATCAGGATTATTCTTAGTAATAATTCCAACTTTAAAACTCTTCAAATTCCTTCAAACTTTGGTTTCCTGAACTCAGACGAATCAACCTGAATAGCTGTAATTTACAACATTACGAACTATTATGGATCAATTAATATGCATAGTGTGTTTAATGCCGATATTTCAGTTATTTCTTAATAACAATTCGAATTTCACTATACCTCCTCCTCTCAAATCTAAGTTCAATTCAATCATTTTACTATAATCAATAGATACACAATATACTAGGTTTTTATATATACATATAAGACAAAGTTATTCCATTACGTCTACTAGATATTCAGTAATATAAGTATATTACTAGTAATGAAATGGTAATGATTATCTAACAGATCACGATTACTATTCATAGTAATCCGAATAAGCTGATTCCATCTTCATTTCCTTTTCGTCACTTGGCGAAGTTGTTCTGAGTTACGGCCACAATCAAGTAAAAGCCGAATCCCTA
This sequence comes from Nephila pilipes, assembly GCA_019974015.1. Lineage (NCBI taxonomy): Eukaryota > Metazoa > Arthropoda > Arachnida > Araneae > Nephilidae > Nephila > Nephila pilipes. The sequence continues at coordinate 36,128 of BMAW01038496.1, read as the reverse complement.
AGAGATCCAAACTCTTCCGTGATGGTTTAGTAAACATCTTATGGAGATTCTATTACGAAGGAATGTCACGTTGGGTTTCTCTTGGGATGCATAAATATTTATTCAGATGATAGGGAAGATGTTTGTGGCCAATTTTCATTCCCTTGGCATCGCAGAATATCATATTTTGTCCATGAGAGGACTTACTTTCTTTATTGATGAGATAAGAACTCAAAAGTACAAGTTTTCTCGCTTGCGTCAGTTTCCACGCCAAATAGTTTTAAATTCGATTTCGCGTAAACACTTGTTTCCCTGTGTGGGTGTTGATGTTTTACCTTTCTAACTTAATTTTCTTTTATGGTGTTGTTTTCTATTTTGGTTAGAGAATGTCGTGTCAAATTCAATTTTTTTTCTTACTAGACTTTTTCAGTTTAATTTTTCTACTAAGTAGCTTGTAGTATTATTAATACTTGAAGGTAAACAGTTTTTTGGAATTTTTTTTTATTTTGATTGGAATACTTAGACGACATTAGATTTTGAAGTTAGTAAATGTATCATTTAATTTTTAAATTACTCGTTAGCACACACTCATACATATTTCAAATACTTTTAACATTTATTGGTGTAATTCAAGAAACTTAGAAAACTAAATAATGAGTCTTTGTTATATAATTTAAATGATTTTGAGTAATAATTAAAACATATCTGTGACGTAAAGTTATTCTTCATTTATTTCTCTTGCAATACTTCAAAAGCAAGATGCCATTATAGCACATATTTTATTCTAAGCATTTACTATTTCAAGAGAGAATTTCAGCCATTTATGACTAAAATAACATATTAAGTAGATAAAAAATTTTTGTTAAATTATTTACATAGAATAACGCCATAAAGTAATTTCATGTACTTCATGACATAAATAAACTCTTCACATAAAGAATATTATAGAATAAAATGTTGATGATTATGTTTGCAATAATACGTCAGATCAAAACTTTGCCATAAATACATTTTTACTTAGATATATGTTAAGATGAACTTACGGTAATGTATTCAAACCCCGTTTTCTAGCAGTGGCATCTGACAAATTCTTTTGTTAACTACATACATGGCCTATAAACCTGTAAATGATTTTATTACTCAATCTGAACATTAAATGTTTTTAACTCAGATGGAGTCTCATTTAAACCAAAATGTTTTTCTCCTCTATTCGATAATTTTGTATGCCTGGATTGCATCATTTTATTTTCCCATTGAATCATCTTGCTAAATTATTTCAAGTGATATAAAAAACATTTCCTTATATTATATAAATATCCTATTTCTCAGTAGATCCGATGGGAAAAAATTAAAAGGATGTGAAATATTAAATATACCTGAAATAAAAAAATTCTAGAAAATGATGATAAATGCTCCTGGAATTTTTATTTTACTGAAGGAAAAATGTGCTTGAGTGTTTTTAACTTTTGGATGCACAGATTTATAATTATAATTTTTATATTTATGAATTTTTGTAAATACAATTCTTGATGTTTGGATTCGGATATAGATTAGGATTTTAAAGCAATGGCTTAAAATTTAAGATTAAAGAAATATTACAAAAGCAAACATTTCTTATGAAAGTTTGCAGGGTACAAAATAAAATGTAAAGGCTCTTGAAGAGTTTGGATGTTGTCTGTTGTCTTGCTTTGAGGATGTTTCATGTTTGATTGAACCAAAGTATGACTCGAAAAAAATTACTAATTCTGATTTAATAACTGATAAGTACACTAATTTCTGTGATAAGTAATAAATTTAACCTCTATAGCTGGAAGAAATTAATAAATAATTATAAAAATATTTTCATATGATACATAACATTCTTAAAATGAATTAAATTTCAAAATAGTGTTAGAAAATATCTAAACCAAATCTAAAAATAAGTCGATATCTGGTGCTAAGATTTTAAACAAAATTATTTTTAGAAAATTTTTTAAAAAAATTTTGATTTTACCATAAAAATCCATAAAATTATGTAACTGTACTCCTAATTATAAAGTAAATAATTATAAAAGCAAAATGTTGAAATATTAATTATATCAAAAGCGTATACATTGACAATATTCTTAATACACATAAAAATTAATTCGTATTAATAATGTTAATAAAAAAAAACTTTTTTAATAAAAATGTGGGACATCAGATTTATAGATAAAATAATATTTGTCAAAATTCCCCGATTAATAATGTATATAATTGTGAGGATTATAAAGAATATATAAATGAAGAATACCAACATCCTTCATATATTCTCTTACAGTTCTTAGATAATTAAATATTGTTTGTATATATACTCCTCAAAAATTATTAATAGGTCGGATAAGTAAATTTAAGTAAAAGTTATTTTACTTTCTCAAAATCCATTAATCAATCAATCAGCTGAGCAGTTTGGCGATTTAGCCTTTTTTGAAAAAAGCATTATTGTGCTGTAATAGAAAGAAGGTAAAAGATCACTACATCTGCTTGCTTTTGAAAGTATAATTTTTATAACTATTTTAAATTAAAATTATTTAATGAAGTTTATAAATACATATAGATAATTTTTCATGGATTACATTAATTTAATGTTGTTTAAATAATTTTGTTTCTTTTGCCCCTTCTGTTTTTTCTTCTTTTCTTAAGTTGAATTGTTGTTTTGAGTAGTATTTTTGCTTAATTATCGGTTTTATACTATCAAGTTATAATGTAATTCACTGAAGTTGCGATAATTGGATCCGTAATATTAGTGTAAATACATATTCCCCCTGCAAACTATGTTACACTATTAAATAGTGTTATTTTCATTTTTTGTCTTATTTTTTTTTTTATTTTCTCGTGACTTTTAGAATGATTTTTAAAGTTGTTTTCAAATTGGGTGTAATTTGTAATTAGTAGGTGTATATTTGACTTGAATTAATTATTATGTATGATAGAATATAAGTAAACTTTTGGCTTATTTTTATGAGAGTATTTTTTTAATTAGGATAATATTTTTAATTTGATATTTGTTTAATTTGATAATTACTGGTTCTTTCTTATTTATGAAGTTTTTTAGTTTTTAAGTTCTGAATAAAACTATTTAAAAAGTTGTAATTTAAAATTGTTTAAAATATTTTTAAAAGTAGTTGTAGTTTGTGTTTTTTGGAAGATTTTCTTCACATACACACACACGCACACACATGTATATCTATATCTATATCTATATCTATATCTATATCTATATCTATATATATATATATATATATATATATATATGTATACTCCTCATATATATGTGTGTCACATATATATGAGCTATATATATGTGTGTGTATGTATATATATATATGTGTGTGTGTGTGTGAGGTGAATTAAACCCGCGTAATAGCTTTCTTTTCTTCTTTTAAACTTTGTATTTCTTTTTGAAATGTTCTATGTATATTAACACCCAACTTAATTTAGAACCCAAATTTCATACTGTTTTGTTTCTAATTGTAGATGTGAATTTCTCATAGCAAAGACACGCGTTGGAGCAGATATCTTCATCAAATTAAAAGGTCAGTCAGCAAAATTCCGAGGTTTCCTCGCTTTGGCGTATAAAAGTCAATACTTGGCGAGTAACAGAGTTTACATGAGGACGAATGATAGTCCTTCGTAAAGCAATTTTTTCTAAACGTTTAATTGTAGCTTAATGCAACTAACAATGATGCGGGTTTGAATGCAATGAATTTAAGACAAGTGAGACATCTATCCGAGGTTGGAGTAATTTTACGTCAGCACAGGATGACATACATTTTATTTGCGTGAAGTGTCAACTTGACAGCTGGCAAAGCATTAGAGCACTGTTAGAAGTCTATCATTGTCTGCTCCAACAATTCTTCGACATCTATTGCGACGTGGTCTCCTTGCACGAGTTCCTTTTCATAGGAATCCTCTGAAGCAAACCCATTCGGCAAATTAGCGTAGAGTTTGGCATGATGAGTGGCCACAAGTCTTTTCGTATGTATTCCGCTTAGATTTTCGGTTACAATGATGACTGCATCCGCATTAGAACGTTGTACCTATCACCGTTACCTTCCTGAGGGCATTATCCTAATTCATGCCTAACAAATGCTAAGCGTTATGGTCTAGGGCACCATTGTTTATCATGGGTAATCAGGATGATATCTGTAAGAAGTCTCAACAATCGAAATACATCAAAGAAGTAAGGGAACCAGAAGCCATACGCTTCCTTCTACGCATTCCTGGAGTTGTATTTCACAAAAGCAATGATCTTCTGTTGTACTCTGAGTGCTTAAGACTTATTTTCAATCCAATACATGCAGCTACTTCTTTCGCCCGCTTATTCACGCTACATGTCACCCATCGAGCATTCCCGGATTTTGCCGGTCGCCTTGTAGCTCAAGAAGCAAGTCGCGTAACTATTACAGATTAACTTTGGGTTAGGGTTGAAGCAGTATGGATTCCTCTTCCTCAGGTACAGATTAAAAATCTGCTTAATCCAATGCCACCTCGTATAGAAGTATATTGAAGAGCGTAGTAGTTTCCCACAAAACTCCTTTGGGACATGTACTCTTCTTTCGCTTTATACATTTAATGGTTTATTTGTATCCATATAGGCCACTTGTGAAGCAAATTTTAATAAAATCTAACGAGTCCTTCATGGTGTTGCAATTTTTATAAACATGAGATTATAACAATTTGTACTAACTTTGTAAATACTATGTTATTATCTAAAAATATCAAAACTCTAAATGAATAATGAGAATAAGAATAATGTAATACTTAATCATAATTTGACCTTAAGAATTATGATACATTTTGGTATATAAATATAGGAAATTCAAAATCAAAGATATTTATTCAGGATTAATATCAGCTAAGAAGATAAAAAACAAAATAAGGAAATAAAGTAATAAGAAATTAGTTTAGCCTTATCAGGCTTGAATACACACACACACACACACACACACACACACATATATATATATATATATATATATATATATGTACGGGTTGATCAAATTTTATAAGATTTTACTCATTCTACAGAGAAAAATTAGTAGATTTTGATAAACATAAAAACCAAACTAGAGTGAACAAAAATAAATCATATAAAAAAATTTGCATGCAAGAATGTTTAAAAATTATAAAACATATTAAAACTAAGGATAACTATTACTAAATAGATTATTAAAATGAAATAAACATAATTATTTATCTCATTAATAATCACAGAGATGAATACGAAGTTAAAGGTATTTAAATCAATATACTCACATTCTTATCCCTGGTGAAATTGCAAATGGCATACTACCAAGAGAGTTTCCTTCTTAAAGGAAAACTGTGATAAATTAATGAAAAACCAATTATTACCAACAGTTACTACAAGGGGTGTACAAATGAAAAGGTACGAAACGACACTGTAGATGTAAATGAAGACTTTATTCAAAGTATACACCATAGACCTGAGCGCAACGATCCAATTGATTAATGAGCCGAAGGATTCCTTATTCCCTGAATTCCTGTGGTCGCTGAGACTCAGTCCTTCACAGCGTTCTTCAGTTCGTCGTCCGAATTGAACAGCTTCCGTTTTATATGTTTTTTCAGGAAGACAAACGCATAGAAATTGCAAGGTGACATGTCCGGGCAGTAGGGCGGATGGTCAAGCTGCTCCCACTTGAACTTGACCAGTTCTACGTGTGTGACCCTGGAGATACTGTCCTTGCCGTATACGATCACTATCTGTCGAGGAATACCGGCCGGTTTAACACCTTCCGTTCTCCCATAGTGGCATTGATAACGGTTGCGTTATTACTTTGTTTCGTAACTTTTCATTTCGTACCTTTTCATTTGCACAAGTGAACGTGTACTTGAGTGAGTGATAGAATCATTTAAATTTCCATTTAACTGAGGAGTGAATCAATAAATTCCGTTGTCCCTATTGTGGCAAAATCTGTTTCTACGCAACGCATTAAATAGTTCACTTCTTTTTATTACACTTTAATATTTTAACTGTTCATTTCTTAAATATTTTTATGATTCTGCACAATAATGGCTTATAATGGCAAATGCACATTAATTATAGATCCAACTTTGATCAAGAAAACGTGAAATATTAACTGAATTTTTTTCAATATGAATATATGTGATAATGTTAAAAACTACTTATTCAGATCTTTCATAATTAAAAGGATGTAAAATTTCGTTAAGATACCATCATGTTTTAATAGCTTAAAACATATATTTTTTCAATTTGAATATAGGCTTAATACAGTCTCTACGTAAACTGGTTTGGGAACATATGATTTTAATGACTAAAATTTGTAAAGAGACCATAACAGAGAAAAGATAATTGATCAGAAGCTATGCTACCGAAAAAGTCTTGGAATTAAAATAAAAATTCTGCAATTTATATGATTAAAAAGCTTATTCGTTAAAAATAAGAAACTTTAAAAATGAATAGATTTGGTTCACAACATTTTCTTATTTGGTTTTTTTAATAGAAAAATGCATTGAAAGCAGTACAATTTGTTCATTAACTTCATTTTCAATGAAGATTAAATATGAAACCTTTTTCAGAAGTAAGATTTATTATAGAATGTAGATACCATTTTGCAAAGAGATGTGGATTTTAAAAATGAAACTGATTTACCTTATTTATAACAAACTCCAGAAATAATGAAGAATGATATTTTATTTCTCTGCTTCATACAAAAGAAAAGAGAAAGTGCCATTAAAAATTCATGGTATGTCTGAATAACATTATTATGGCATTAGGAAATTTTCAAAAACAAGATGAAATTTTTAAACATGCATAATTTTTTATTTATAAAATATGCATTTAAACATTAATAAGCATTTAAAAATGTTGAAAATATATTTATTATTAAGATTTGATCTTTATTTTGTATTAGAAGCTCAAAATTAGCATATATATATGTTCAGATATGGATGACTTTTTTTTAAAGAAATATAATCCTTATATTTCAAAATATGACCTGATGATATAATGTAAAATGACTATTTATAATATTTAAAAACCTATTAAAATGTAACTATTTAGTACTTACATCTGAAACTAATTCTCGCTTTCATTTTTATAAGAGTTACATGTAGCATTTTAACTTTAGTTAATGACTAAGATGGGATCCAAAATTATTTGTTTCTTAATAAATATGAAATAAATTTTTAGTAATCAAACTCTTATACACATTTTCCCTTGTAAAGTAGAGTAAGATATTAAGCATGTAACAAAATGCATAACACGCATAACACAGCATAAACATTGCTGTGTATCCCTATTTAATACAATTTACGACACGAAATTGAATTCCATTTTTAAATGATTTTAAACACTTGACAATTTTTACATAAGAAGAAAATTGGAAAGATATTTATCGGAAAAAATTGAAAGAGAGTTTAAAAAAAATTTATCAAGATTTTCAAAACAAATACAATACATGAACATTTAATGAATTTTGCAAATATGTCTTGAAATGATATAAAAATTTTAAACAGTTGGACTTTTCCTTAAAAGAATAATTTCATGACATAAATAAAACTAATAATTTTTCCAATTACATATATATATATATATATATAGATTCCCTACTACAGAAATGGGGTACATGGTTCGTTTTAAAGATGTCTAGGGGTTTTCCGGATTCAATAACAAAACGGACTTTTAAAAGATGAGGCTTAATTAAACTATATATTATTGTACAGTATTTACTAAGTTAAAATAGAACTATTGTTTATACATTTAAAGAACTATCAGATCGCATGTCTTTCTCTGTTGGTCACACTCTTCCATCTAGCTTGCGCTAACCGTGCTTGCGCCTCGAAAGGAAGTTGGAAGGCGTCTCAAAATGTAAAAATCCCTCTCTCTCTCTCTCTCTATATATATATATATATATATATATGTATAATTGGATAAATTATTAGTCTTATATAAACATACAAAAATAAAGCAAACATAAAAATATCTGAGGAAATGCTTTGCTACATTGATATTTAAGTAAGCAGTTACAGCGTTATTTAATTTGAATTATATAACCTATATTGAATACGAGAATTATTCAATATGTCCTCAGAAGTACAAGAGATAGAGCGCACATAACATCGAAAATGGTTGGTTTTCAGGAAGCATCAGGACTCATTGGAAAGCTAATAAGTCTCAGTAATTTCTATCCCATGGTTTCCTTTTTAATGTCGATTGCCACAAGAAAACTCATAGTTCTGTAGGAAGATGGGGAAAAGTGAGTTTCGAGTGGTCATTAAACATTTATATTTAAGAAACGTTTCATCAAAAGAGATAAACTTGATTTGAATGAAGTGATTGCACATCTGCTGCTATGTTTGCAACTGTTTATAATTAGGTAAATGATTTTAAACGAGGTCATGCATCCACTAAAGATGTACGTCGTTCGGGACGTTCGAAGGAAGTAACTACTCTTGGAATGATTGAGAAAATCCCGATTTGTTTTTCAGTGACAGACGAATTAAAAGGCACGAAACAATTGAGAATACTGGCATATCGCAAGATACAGTGTTTTCAGTTTCGCACGAAAAATTGGGTGTGAAAAAGATCTCGGCAAGATGAATATCAAATATGCTCTCAGTGGAAAATAAATGTAATCGTGAGATCTATTCTGAGGATATTTTGGCAGCCAGGAGAATATTTTTGAAGATATTCGAAAGGCTGGTGAGTTTTGTAAAATACCTCAATTTAAAATATTACAATAAACGTTTCCTAGCATCTACTCCAAAAAATAGAGATTTTGTTATTTTATATAATATAGGAAATGATCATACTGATATAGTGCAAGTTATTAGTTAAAATAACAATAACAACAGTAACATGATTAAAACAACAAAATTTAATGTCAAGAAATTAATTTTTAATTTCATTCAGTTATCAACTCATTTTAATTAGTATCGTTTATTATTTAAGTGTGAATACGTTATTTTAATATTTTTTCACACATTACAATTTTTTTTTATTTTTGAGTACTTTTCAAGTGATTTCAATCCCACTGGGTGAAATGAATAAAGAAATAACCTATGTATTTTTTTTATCACAATGCATACAAAAAATACTAACGTATGACACACGGACATTGACTCAAATATCTTAAAAATTTTGTAATGAAAATAATTGAAAACTAAGCTGAAATTACGTACTTTAACATCATTACATTTAACTGTTTCACAAACTTTTTTTAAGTAAACTGTGGTAAATTAGTTAATTTCAAATAAGTATTGAAAGTCCACATTATTTTCACAGATAGAAGGTAATCAAATAATTTCCAAATTTTATCTCAGTATTTTATTTTGACATTAATTTTTCATATTGCTTTTACTTTTGTAATAATAATCTAACGAATTATTTTGTTAATTATAATCTTATGATTATTTTTTGGTAACATAAATCTAATAATTTATGTAATAAATGATTAGAATAATGCTATCTTTCACAAAATTTATATTTAGAAACCTGATGTAAAGTAATAAGTTGTATATGCACTTTTTTATGAAAATAATATTCATTAATGTCCAAAAAAGTTTAAATTACATTTTGCTATGTAGTATTTAGTATTTGATGTAAAGTGAATATAACACTTTTCAATAATGTTAAAAATAATTCTTAAATTTATTCCTTTAAATAATATTAGAATACCCTTCAGTTTTAATTATTAACAAACTGGTGCCTATTGAAATATTGATATTTTTAAAGACACATTCAGTTAAAACATAACTAAAAGGGAATAATCGTTGTTGAAATATATAAAGGTGTTTCCACTATTATCAATATTCAATAATAACGCATACCAATTACATAGTATCTATCCATCAAAGGAACAAAAAGCGTACACTGTTATTTGCTTTAAATAAGGAAAACACTTCGCTTATTGATTTTACTTTAACACAGAAACTTGGAATTATCATTATTTATGAACGATATGTCGATAAAACGTTTCGTTGCGTGATGGGCCTTCTAAAAAGAAACACTGGGTGAATACATGTCGTGACATAAATTTATTTTTAATTAACACTGATGAATAGGATTAGAATAGTTGATGTCAATGGTTCGAAAGGGCTGCAAATTGAATTACTTATTATTACAACATGCACATAGTGATGCTTTTCCAGAAGGAAAAGGAAGCTAGTAGTTCTTGGATATCCAGTAGTAAAATGTGTTTACATAAAAGATAATATTAAAAATGAAATTTCCAAGTAGCATAAGAGTTGCTGTAAGAGAATTTTCGTCTATTTTTGATATCGTCAGAACCGCTAATGATACGTTCATCTCCGGTGTTGAAGGCGAATTTTTAAAAGTTTTATCTCAACAGCTGCATTTCACTTATAAAATATTTAACCCTTATGATAGACAATGGGGCTCTACAGATCATTCTGGAAACTGGACAGGAATTATGGGGATGCTTCTAAGAAATGAGGTTGATATAGGTTTGTCTCATATATCCATCACTGAGGAAAGGACCAAAGCTGTTGATTTTAGTTTCCCTTATGCTGTGCTAGATAGAACATTCGTAACTGCCAAACCAGGAGTTTTCCCAAAGATGGCATCTTTCACATATCCTTTCAACGGAAACGTATGGGTGCTTATTTTGGCCCTGACAGTGATAGCTCCGCTCCTGTTTCGTGCTTTGATGTTTAAGAAACGATCATTCACAACGGTATTCTTTATGATTTTTGGAAGTATGTTGAAGCAACCCATTGATAACTCTGAACAGCCCTGCATGCAAAGATTAATTTATAGCACATGGATAGGTTCCATGACCCTGTTGTACTTCGCTTATAGTGGTGTGCTTTTATCTTTTATTACAGTTCCATGGCAGAAAAAGGCGATTAGAAACATAAAAGAAGTGGCCGACGCTTTACAAGCTGGAACTCACAGATGTCTGGCACCAGATGGAACAATAGATATAGAACTCCTGTTGAACAGCAATTTGGTTTATTACCGAATCATTGGTGAGTATATAACACGCAATAATTGGGTATATGAATCTAGTGAAATGTCTGAAGAGCTTTTGGATGATCGGACGATTCTTATTGGGTCAAGAAATTTAATACATGGTTTCTTTGGATACGATCCTTACGTAACTGAATACATATCAGACGACTCATTTGGTGTTTGGAATATAGGGATAGCACTACGAAAGGACTTCTGCTGTAAAGAAGAATTAAATTTTGCTATTCTTAGAACTTTATCTGCAGGTTTGTATGAAAAATGGTGGAAGGATTCGGCTTTTATTTCAAGCTGGAATCAAATATCAAAAACCGAAGAAGTCAATGAAAGTATTCGTCTTCCACTTGAAGACTTTTATGGCGTCTTCATTCTTCTGTTCGCAGGCTACGTGTTATCATTTGTTGCATTTTTTATAGAAATTTCTGTGAAACGTTTTATGAAAAAGGAAGTGTTAAAAGATTGTTTATTAGACTCAAAAGACATTACAGAAGAGGCTATAAATGCTAAAAATACTCTTTGATTGTGTTTTGAGAAAACTGTTATACAAATAATATATATAAAATACTAAATGAGTGAGAGAGGTACAAAACGCATTCTTACACAATGCATACATTATTTATGTATATAAATATTCACCTCTTTATTTGATATTATCAACAAAATTAGGGAAATAAGATAATGGATATAATTTACTTAAAAGTATTATTAATTCAACGATGTGAGTAAAACGGCTCCAGAAATTAACACAGCTATATATATATATAAAACAATCGACTTCCCAACAATATTGTAAAAACTTACTGATGAAATATTTTATAATTTATTCTATGAAATAATTTATTCAAATGCTTTCAATTTACCATTAACATGGACTTGAACAATGTAACAACTGCTCAAGTAATTTAAAATTTCACAGAAGTTTCAATTTTGGTAGTTACTTTAAAAAAATTATAAACATAGTTCATATAACATGGGTCTTGTTTATATATATATATATATATATATAACAAAAAATTATAAAATAATTTTTGTATACAAATATTTTTAATAATATTTTACTCTCCATTTTAGTAATTAATCATAAATAAACCTTCAAGTATATTTTTATTTTTGTAAGAGTTTTAACTTAAAAACAAACTATCCATATTTATTCATCTATGAATTCTTCTTTTAATAAGTAATTCATTTTGGAGTACATAATAATCAGGAATTTTGAGAAGTAATGATACATATTAGTTTTCATTTTATAAAATGTTTTTTAAGTCACCAAAAGATAATAAATAATTTCCCTAATGTTGTAACAGTAAATTATCATATTCAGAGTAAAGAAGCACATCAGACCTATATATTATCATTTAAAATAATCTACCATTTTTACTGAATTAAATATAGGATACATTCTCTATCATGAAGAGTTGAAAAAAGGAATTTGTCTTAAACTTTAAGAAAATTAAATTTAAAACTTTTTTTTTCGAATTTTGATAAAAGAAAATCAGTAAAATGTTTTCGCCTGAGAAGTTCAAATTTGCGAATTTTTTCATTCTTACACTCTATTATTAAATTAAACTGATGTAAGTGTGATTCTTATACTTTGAATTTTATTCACGTAATTTAAATTACAACGATTTAGTCAATACTTATTAGAATATGTGTTTAAAAGGATTGTTTAGTTAACAAAGTTAAAAATACTTTGAATTATTTCGAGTACTACCTACGTATACATCAAAATTTAAAAATAATATTATAAACTGTTGTTAATGATTGATTATTCTCCAAAATATATCATTTCTGTAAAATTGGGAGGAGCATATTATCGTTCAAATTAGAATCTAATAATAATCAAATTTACTTTATTATTATATTTTTAATAAGCAAATACTATTTTATTTCGTTTATAATTTTAGTTGAAACCATGGAAGAGGGGACCTGAATTGAAAGTTTAATAATAATTTTCAAACTGATTAGAAATTCTTTGCTGAGTAATTTCGGAATTTTAAAACAAAACTAACGTAATAATCTCAACTTGCTTGTACAAAACATAAGTGTGAACTGAAATATTTTATAATAATAATGTTATATTTTATATTTTATTCATTGTTTTGAATATAAATATTATTAATAATGGTTAATTTTTTTTATTTATATAATAAGTAAATTTCTTTGCTTAATGTATTTTTTCAACATTCTAATAATCTTAATTAATATGATTTGGCACAATTATTCTTAAACCTTATATTGTTAGTCCATTTTTTTGATGAGGTGAACTCCCTCTCCCCAACTTCCCCTCTAATTCCATTTCATAACGTTTATTAATTTCAACAAATATTTATATGTATAATATATAATCTGTAATTTAACCAACAAAAACATTTCTAATCTTACAGTTGTGGTCCCCACGACCAAATAAGAATAAAGTTTTAGATACAAAACTTTAATTATATAGATAGGATGTAATAAGGCATCTTTATTAAATAAATTAAGAATAAAACATTATTTTCATGTAGATCATTTTCATGTTATGTCATTATACATAATTTCAAAATTACATGAAAATTAAATTCTTTTGTTATCATAATAATAATGATACTTATTACTTTCCGTGTATATAAGTAAAGTCTTATTTCTAAAGCATTTCCTTATTTGGACGTTGACATTGCACCTGTTTGATTAGCAATTACTTTGTCGGTTGTGAAGTGGCTCTTTTAAAGAACAATACAGGAAGTTATAACGCTTTAATAACTAGTCTGAGAGAGACGTCTCTTTTAATCTAGTTGGTAAAGGTGCCGACCAAAAAGCGACTGGTCAAATTTTCATCTAGATCAAATGGACCAGGGTTCGAAACAGTCACTAGTATCCCAAAGTTAACAGATCTCTCCCTTTCCACGGAGTCGAAAACAACTAAATGCCGCAGTTGTATTATAGATTTCTAATATGATACATATTATTAGGTTAATTTTTTCTGTTACATTGGATTATAATGAGAAAATACAATTTTAACAATTTTAGTTCGTGATTTGTATTGTGATCTGGCATTGACTAATGGAGCAGAAATTATGTTTCTGTTTTAAGTTATTTTGAAAATGATTAATTTTCGAGATATTTACTTTGTACTAGTGATAGTTATTTTTGTAAATGATGTAGTATTTTAAGTGAATAACCTATCTATTTCTCATAGATTATCACATAAGGAATCACAAATTTTATTATTACTAAGGTTTCTTTTTAAAGCAATAAGTTTCGTAGAAACGCTAATCCCGATATTGCATCTGAATAGGTTCATACATCCTGCAATTTAATACATAACTCAACATTCAGGCATAACATTTTTTTGAAATTATTTATGCTCCAATAAATTATTTTACGTAGTCTAATAATATTCTTTAATTTTTCACGTAATCTTTCTGAAGGATCTGAGTCTTATATTTGATCTGCGTCTATAGAAGATGTTTTTAAAGTCTTGTAATTTTACATAAATAATTTTCTATAATTAAGAGAAACTTTTTCCTTGCAAGACTTTTATTAATAATTTTCTTTATTTAATGTAATCATACACTGAAAAAAAAATGAAAATTTAAACTGAAGTAAAAGATAAAGCAAATAAAATATAATTAGAAAAAAAAAATCAAAAGTTTATATTTTATGTTTTTCACATTTTAATAAAATTGTATAGAGTTATAATTAGTTTTACTTTTGATTTATATTATTTTCATTATTGTTTGAATACGTATGTAATGGAATGGAGATTTATAATAGATAATAATTATTTTAAAGAAATGATTTTTAGTTTAACTCACAATTATCTCATCTTAATTTCAAAGTTTGAGTTGTATACTATTTTTGCTTTTTTGTTTCTGAAATTGCTTAAATTAGAATACTTTTACCTAGATATATTGGATTTTATTTACTAATACATGATCGATTATAATATATAATAATCGAATAAGCTTTCTTAAGATTTAATATTTCCTTTGAATTAGTTATGAAACAAAAATGTGACCTGCTTTTGTAGAATTTAAAAATAAGTTAAATTATTTCTGAAGAAAGTACTGAATTTCTTTAAAAGCACAAAAATAAAAATTATATTCTTTTTTTAAAAAAAATATACTTGTCTAACTTAGCCAGACTGCATGTAAGGAAATTATTTGCATTTTAAATTTTTGAAACAAGGCACATCAACTACAACAATGACATTTCATGAATACAAATTATTTCTTGATTTGATTTTCTTAAATGATGTTCGTGACGAGAATTTAAAATACCCGAATTTTCCAATAATCTTTATAAAGGCTTTATAATGTTGAATAACTTATTTCTCGAATTTACTATCTAACACGGATTCAAGATAAATATAGAAAATATAATAAATTTATTGATTTTATGAAAAATAAAGGAGGAATTCTATCAGTTTCTTAAAAAAATGCAGGTGATGTAATCGAAGTTAATTTTAAACGACTGTCAAAAGTAGATTCATTTACATTTTAGTTTTTGATTTTTTGGACAGTTAAATAAACCTTATATATGAAAAATGAAAAACGGAACGAAAAAAGGCACCATGAAGAATAAAATTGAGTGAGATTTGCTGTATATTATGGTAATATTATTTATTTAATTTATAGCAATGTATTTATCTATCAAAATTATTTTGAAAATGAAATAAGCATCATAAATTTATTCTGTATTAAATTTTCATGAGTAAATCATCTGCATTAGATTAAAAATTTTCAGAAATATATAAATTTAAATAAATATATTACACCGGGCTTTATTCCAGCAGGGATTCCGCTTTTTTAAAAAATAATTAATATTTTGATAATCGTTTCGGAGGGCGACTCTTGAAAATGCTGTCAGTGTTCATTCTTATTGGCCGTCTTTTCTGCACCAAAAAGCGATACCCAATAACACAGAATTTATTAAATAATTTTGTTTTAAACTGCTGCCCATTTCAACAACTTTATAAAACTTTAAGTTACTTCATTTTACTTGTATTTTCAATCATAAGAAAAAACTCACAATATAATTAACTACTGTTCTTTGTTTTCAAATCCCTGACGGCGGTTACCTAGTGGTCAGGGCCGTGAACTCGCTGCCTACGTTTATTTTGTTATGTTTCGAGCTCTGACCATCCAAGAACCCACTGATTAGTGCAACTAATGCAGCTTTAATCTGGAGAAATTCCTAAATCGCCCCTGTTGGCGCAGTGAGGAAGTTGGGAGAGGGACGTTCCAGGTCAAGTGTCCTTCTCGTCCCTTGAACGAGATTTAAAATAATGATGTCCTGTCACCAATAGCCCCCGTGTGGCTTCTCAAAGCGACGTTAACAAAGCAAACACAATCTGCTTCTATCTGGAACAAGACTCATAGACTCAGCAGAACTGAGCATTTTCTTTGAATTGCAATTTCAAGCTTCATCGGAATCGACATCTGAATTTCATTCTGTTTCCGGAAATAGGAAAAAAAAAATTGAGAATCCCAAACCACTGCCAGCATAACTTTTTTTTAATCAGGCGACGGAACCTCCTTGAATTTATGATTTGAGGATGAGGAAGAATACTCTCATATCTTTGACACGCGCGTTGATTTAGTGGATAGAGATGAACTCATGTTTCATCCTCAGTAAGCCGTCTCAGCCAGTTACTAGCATATTTGAAAACATTTTACTACTCATTCTTAAACTCTCTAGTAGATTTGTATCTTTTTACTGATTTCTTTCATATACTTCAAAAATGGATAATTATGGAAGACTAAATTTGAATATCACATAAAACACAGACATAGTTTTGTTGATACTTGAGACAATAGTGGATTGGGTTGAATGAAAGTCACTCTACAAAATCAAAAGCTTTAAACACACTGATGGGATATATTTGTTATAACATATGTCTAATAAATTTTACTTCATAACACAAAAGATAATGACTTTACATTTTAAAGATATTTAATATGTATTTACAATGTACAGAGATTAATTTTTTTTATATTAATCAAAGCATATAATATTCAAATAAAGAATCTTTAAACCTTTGTTCAATCATTTTATTTCCTCCATAACTTCTCTAAATTAATTCATGTTAAGATTAATTTCTTCTACATTTAATCAATAACTAATTTTTAAGGTAAGGTGCATATACGTCCTATATAAAGTAGTATAAGAACCGAGAATAAAAACTTTTTAATACTTACAAGAAGAAAAGACTGAAAAACAGGAAAAAAAATCTCCTAACATATTTTTAAAATCACACCCGTTGCTTCTAACGGTTTGAAATGGCTATCTTAGAAAATTTCTTCGGCGGCTGTTTTTTCTTTTCGAACTTTCTATATCAATATATATGAAAGACTTTGTCAAGGTACTTGAGGTATTACGATGGATTTATGCTTTTCTTTTACTGCGATTTTTTGAGAGTTATTGCAAAAGTTTTTAGAGTTCTACGTATTTCAGATTTCATTAAAAATACTAGTTGATACAAATATAATGTTTTCTTCAAACGCGTTTAATAAGAATATTTGCACAATTTATTAATAATTCGAGATAAAAACCAACTTTTTTAAAAACAACGTTTTTATAGTTAGAATAATAACTTACTCATTAAGAAAAAATATCATTTGACGCTTTCAAAAGATTTATTATAACTAATATTATTAAAGTTAAGAGTTACATAATTGATATTTAATTGGGAGATATATAAGTGGTACCCCTACTCAAAATATTAGATGAATAGCTCTACGTATCGTGCGTGGGGATATGTGTGTCTCTAGTGTGTGTGATGAGTGTGATGAAGTCATGCACATGTCTGTCGACAGACATGTGCATGATTTCATCTAAATTTGGCACATGTGTTCAATTAGCATTGTGTGCCAAATCTAGGTGAAGTTCTTATTTAGATGAGATTTCGGGAGGGCTAGATGGTCGCCTTAAAGTGAAATAAAGCACATTTTCCTCCCAAAAGAACCAACAACAATCCAGAACATTAAATGGGCAATGATTCTCTAACAATCGCTGGAGTATAAATTCAGAAGTCAAGAGAGTTCATTCAAAATTAAAACTCACTGTTCCATGATCTTGGGATCCACGTATCACTGCATTTCAGATAAGTAATGAATTCGAATAATATGCTGTACGGAGAAGCCATTTTGGTAACTTTTTTGAGAGATTTGCGTCCTGGCAAGTTATTACATGCTCCTAAACGAATCATTCCGGCTCAAGAAATTGAGAGAATTCTTCACATCCTATTGCTCACTGGAGCGACTTTAAAATGTTTGCAGCTAAAAGTCACATGAACGAGTGTCACTGGGTACACACTAAGCATTTACACAAATTCTTCAGAATTTATGGTGATCTGGTGGAAAATTGCAATCTGTTTTTAATTTCATCAAAGCATTGCAGAGGCTAACATATCGAGTACGAGGCGAATTGTGGTGAAATGAGATGTGCTTTTACGTGTTGATAAATAGTTACAACAATTTTTACTGAACCGTTATGCCCATATCAAGGGAATATTTTTTTGTAAAATAATTTTACAATAGAATGGCTACATTTTCTTTGTCACTCATCTTAGGAAAAAAAAGTAACTAAGGGAAAAAAATAAAGAAATTGATCTGTGTATTAATCTAAACAACGTGTTTGTAAATTATGGGTAAAATCTTGTTATTATTTTAAACCAAGCACGAGCAAAGTATAATTCACTTATACTTTTCCAAATATCATTGAATCTAGCCTAAGACTAGACCGAGGTAACATAATGGTCATAATAGCAGATATACGGCCAGAGTTGTTTTCGTCGAATCGTGAGATCGAGATCTGATACCACTAAAGACCCGACATGTAGCGGGCAGATACATATTAAATCTGGTCGAGAATTCCATGTCATTCCATCGGAATGGTGGGGAAGTTTGGAGGTGTTGTCTCAGATGTCGTCCTCATCACTTGACCAATGTTCAAAATTCCGAGCTCCGTCATCAATAGTCCTTGAGTTGCTTCGCAATGCTATGTTAATAAACAATCACATGAGATTTAAATTTGAGGATGAATAACAAATGAAAGATGAAAAATTTATTTTCGATGATGATGTTCGTGAAATTGTAGACAAATATTCGAATTATTGATGCGCGCCTGAAAAATACATTGTTAATTTCATCGTTACAATACGCCGAAATATTCAACAGCTTATGTCAACCATAAATTCGCAATCGTAAGACAAAAAAAAATGCTTTTTTTTAATTTAAGAGTTTATGTTTTTAAATTTAGCGTTTTGTATCTTAAAGGTTTTGTTATGTAGGTTCTGTATGAATTAGTAGAGAAATTAAACTATTTAAAATACGTGTTCCATTTTTTACATTTTTATACATATAAGTCTTAAAGTACTCCGGGCTGCTTAATGCTCCCAGATCCCGTAGTCCTGTCAATGTTGCACATATCTGTTGCAAATGAGAAATCAATTCATCTCTGAAAGTAGTTTAATTATTTATACTTAATAAATATTGATTCCATTTAATAAAATTGGCCAAATAGAAAATTACGAGGTCGTCGTCTGTCGTTGCTTCTGAGTACGACGTTATTAAACAATCATAATCATTCAGGACAAATGGAACGTACAGTGGAGAGAAAAGGCTCCGATTATAGATGAAAATAAGGAATTAAAATAATAATTCGAATGAAAAGACTACAATTTGGAGCTCTCAGTTAGTTTACTTAACAGTCAAGTCAACAATTATTATCTGGAGGAGGATGACAGTGGTATCCCAATAAATGAAGTTTAATTAATATACATAACTTAGAAAAGTGTCATAAGAGTGTGTTGTGGGAACGTGTCCTTTCAAATGTGTATGTCTTGTGTGGGAATCTGTCAAATTCTTGGCCGGTTTTCAAGTGTGACACCTAGGAGAATGCAGGGTAACCACAAAGAGAGAGAGAAAGTCCCTTTTCCTCATAAAAATGCGATACATACCTCAGAATATTAAACGTACAATGACCTTCTGCCTGTATTTCATGTGTAAAATAAAAATTTTCAAGAGAAACCATTCCAAATTAAAATTCATCTGTTTCGTGATCGTGAGGGTCACGTATCATAAACAATATAATATCGGATTGTAGAGAGTACTTTATTTTTTATGTATCAAACAAATTATAATTTTTGATTGTTTTTAATCTAACATGTATACATCGAAATTTAATTTTCTATGCTTTAACACCTTCATATTTATTACAGTGTATCAAAATAGTCAGCAGAAGCTTCGAATTTTTTTTCGCAAAAGTTGAGTTCAGTTACTTATATTTCACTCGAAATTTACTCGAACATTTTTTTTTTGTTCGTGCCTGTGTGAAACAGAACGAGCGATATTGGGTCTAGTAAAAAAAAAAGGTTATCACTCGTGTTTTTTGTAGAATTGATTTTTGTATTAACTCTAACATTTATTATGTTATATTTTTCTTAGTGACTTTTACATATTTTTTTTTTATTTTAATATATCCTCTTCAAGAAAGATTTATTCTTTTACAACTAGTTAATAAATATGGTTTTAATGCAAGTTAATAAATTAATTAACTATTAACTGTGACATATATTTCAGAAAAATGCTACAAATACAGAAAACGATTTTCTGTTTATTTCGTGTACTATACTAATAATAATGTTAGAAAGTTTAAATATTATAATTACTTTTTAATATTTTAGTTTATTTGAAAAAAATATTGAATTACACCAGCGTTTTACTCAAAATATTTCAGTTATTTCAAAATAAATCAAATGGCATAGTAATTTTCAAACTAAATATGATTAACTAATGCTAAATATAATGCAAAACTATAAGCTAGAACATATGGATTTCAGAAGTATTTTATAGTATGGCATAAAATGGCCCTGAACACGAGATCCTATCACAAGTTTTTCAGTCTGAAAAGCCTAAATTGTATCCTTCATCGATGTCAGAATCAAGTATTGAAAAAAATATTGTTTCTGACATAAAATTCGCGATAACAGGCAGAGAAAAAAAAAAAGCTACTATCTGTTTGAAATAAACCCGCTTTTGGTCCTCGTTTATAGCTGAGCCCGATAATATTTCTCTCTCCCGAAAGACAAGTACTGCTATCTATTGTGAAATGGAGGAATTACATATTAAATTTCTATTCGAAGCGAAAGAGCACTCAGTTCCGTCTTCACAGAATAGAAACACCAATATATCTCCTGCTCGAACTCAGATCGGTGGTCACAGGTGTTTCATGACTGAGTTGCCCGAACTGGATTCGGACGATACTGTCAAGGGATTACTAATAACCTTGAATCTTTTGAAACACCTGAATTCTTTATAGGACCAAAGAAAACATGTTATATGGGAAATAATATTTACTCTCTTATTTAGGATATTTTAAAGATACCATCTGAAAAAATTATATAGTTTAATTACTCACAACACATATTTAACACCTCGGGGAATTTTCTTTTATTTAACAACATTCATTATAAGAACTCTATTTAAATTACATTTACTTGTAAACCATACACATTTCAAATAAATCTTTTAAATAATTTATATGAGATAGAAAATTTTGAAATTGGAATAGTTATCCGAATTTACATAAATAGAACTTGCGTGAGTTATGTAAAAAGGCATAATTATTGTTCTATAATTTGTTTTGGAGCATTATTTATGGCAAAGAAAATACATTTACTCAAAAGGAAATTACTTAAAAACACTATAAATCTTACTTATATCCTTATGGAAGACAGTTTAATAAGTGTAAAACTAATGAATAGTTACAGCATAACAAGTATATTGTAAGAATATATGAATGGGTATATTATAATTACCGTGAAGATTTATTGGGAACGTATTATTCTGCGAAAAAACATAATTTATAACGGTTATTCATGCAAAGCAGAAAAGAAGCGTTTGGTTCTTTTAACTCAGAAAAATGAAACGAAAAACAATTTCCGAAAATTTACATTATATTTTTATCAACTTGGTACATTATTTAATAAATTTTCTGAAATGTGTTTGTATTGTGTTGAATTTAAAGGAAAGTATGTTCTTTTCCGGAAGCATATTGCTTTCTTCTTATGTTCTTTTAAAAAATAAAAATTCAGGCTAGTTTTTAGAATGATGAATATAATACTTTTGTACCTAAAAAAACGCAGAAATAACTTTAATCACAAATAATAATTATATGTTATCCCAAAGATGGAATGAAAAAGAAAAATATTTTCAATAGGAGTAAATTCGATTTATTATGAATAAAGGAATACCAAAATAAACTGAAGAGCACATACATAAAAGCTTTATTGGTTTATTAATTTAAAATAACTATTAAAAGATAAAAAATGAAAACTTTAGCACAATTATATGTAAGTGCATTTATGAAATTTTAAATTCTTATGCGGTTTCTAAAAAAATATATCTATGAAATTTTATTAACTTTATTACATTTATTTACTGTAATCAAAAACTTACACCTTCGTTGTAAAAAGATGTATTTGGCACTGGTAATAGTTTCTGATAGATATGCAATCGATTAAAGAGCCAGTCGAGTCAACGCCAATCATGTACGCAAACATGTGACTTACCACGTCATTAAGGATATTTATTTAAAAGGCTCTCCCACAGCTCAAAATTTTAATTATAATTTGTGGGTTTGGGCTCAGTTTATTACTTTGAAGTTTAAAATGCATTTAAGAGAGACCTTCTGCCATCTGAAAAGTTGGATTCCTTTGAGAAGAGTCGCATCATAGGGCTGCATGAAGACAGATGGACATTCCGTCAGACTGCGTGTCATATCCTTCGCGCAGATGATACAGTTTCACGCTGATGGAAGATTTGTGTACAAAGACGTTATTGCGAGGGATCTTAGCAGTGTTTGGGAGATTTACATGGATCACAAATAGGAAAGATCGAAGAATAGTTCTTCACCAGCTACCACAATTCTGGACATATGCTAACAATTAAGGATTCTATGCATATCCTGTGAACGACAGTACCATTAGCAGACGCCTGCATGCTTTTGGACTCCTTGTCCCCCTTTGAGTCGCCAGAGACTTACCTGATACACAGATACGTCGCTAGATATTTTAATGGTGCCCCGATGGAGCAGCATTGATCCATGTGGAATCCCAGCAAGCCATCTTTGTTGAATAATTTCACTTTTGCCTTGGAGAGGATGACAACCACATCCATGTGAAGAAGGCAAAGCGTTTAGCGCTTGGAAAGACGATTTCTAGTCACTCGTTGCAGATCCAAAAAGCAGGGCTTACAAAAACGGAGTACAATTTCGTACACTACCTAATCATATTTGGTCATCGTCAAATTCTATTTGCGTCGTTACAAATGTGTGTTTGTAAAGTTTTTCGACCACCCGCCATTTCCTTTCTAAACGTCAATCACAATCTTTCTCTTTTTTCATCTTATATATATATATATATATATATATATATATATATATCACACACACACACACACACACACACACACACATATATATATATATATATATATATATATATACTGGTGTGGAAGAATTAAGGACGAAATAAAAAACAGCATATTAGTGGAACGAACAGGCAGAGCAGATTGAAAGATCGATCAGGAGATTAACCAGGGTGGGGTAGTGTAGCACATGCGCTGATATTCATCTAGACGTGATGCAGGAGTGTCGGAGAGGGATAAAGGACGCCTGCGGTGTAAGTTCATAATTTCTGGGGAAAAAAGTGCCGGGTGTATCTGAATTTAACCGACATAAAATTACTGTCTAAGTTTGAAATGTCAAACAATCCATCTGTCAGACGATATTTGGACGATTTTACTTTAGATCAAATAATTAGAAAGATAGAGGAAGGTCAAAGTGTGACAAGTGGAGTTGCTGCGTTCGGGATTCCTCATATAATCTTTTTGCGACTTTGGAGACAATTTCAAACTACAGGAACAGCTGATCAACAGTTCAGCTGTAGTTGTCTACGAGTAACCACGCAAGCGGAAGCCTGGTATATTGCTCTACAATTCAGAAGGAACAGACGGGAGACAGTGAGAGAAATCACTCGACACGTAGAAAAGGCGGATGTGCGACCGATATTACGTTTTACTGTGGCCAGGAGGCTGCAGAATGGTAGTCTGTTTGAATTAGGATCCGCACGTTATGTACCTTTAAAACCTGGTCATAGGAGAATGGGTTTATTATGGTGCCAGGAGCACCAAAATTGGACAGATAAACAATGGGGTCAAGTACTCTTTATGGATGAGAGCAGGAATTTACCTGAGTAAAGATTCTGGACAAATACACGTGTGGATAGAGTGGGGAATCCTCAATAACCCTTCAAACACCATTGAAAGTGACCGGTTCATGTTTGAGGAGACATAATGTTTGGTTGCCGTATCGACCTTCACATCTTCGAAGGAAGCTCTGTAAACGGGGACTGCTATAGTAACAAGATTCTCCTTCAGTATATGTGTCCATTTAGTGGCGCTATGGGTCCACAGTTCCTTTTCATGGACAATAATGGGCCAGTTAATTGCACAGTAGCTGTCCAAAAGTTGTTTGACAGTGATTGCATTCAACGCATGCACTGGCTGGCAATGTCTCTGAATCTAAATTCCATCTATCTTGCATGGGACTTTCTAAGGAAACACTTTGTAGCACGTAACATACAGCCAGTAAAGATTCCGGAGCTCCAATTGACTGTACAAGACGAAGTGGCTGCAATGCTTGAACAACTGATTGACAGCCTGATATTCAGCATGGCCAGACGATGTGAAACCTGCATAACAGTCAGGGGGGATCATATCCCTTATTAAAGCCTGAACGTTTCTCGCTGCACACTTGTTTCTTGGATGTTTCGGCCTTCAGTGCATTGTGCACCATATATTTTTTCAATATAGTTCTTTTTTATCCATTTGATTTATCTTTTGGTTAGTTTTACTTTGCTTTATCTCGCTCTGACACTCCCGCATTACGTTTAGCTGAATATGTGAGCACGTTTTACTATAACTCCTCGTAGTTAATCTCCTGATTGGTCTTTCAGTTCACTCTGTCTCTTCGTTCCACTGATATACTAATTTTTAATTTTTTGACTTCGTCCATAATTTTTTGTACACCAGTACAAACAGCCCCTATATGCATATATATATATACAGAGAGAGAGAGAGAGAAAGAAAAATATATCTATTAGAAGTGTCGTGAAAGTTTAATTATTACTAAAATGTATCGAGACAGAAGCATATTTTTATTTAATGTTGTTTAGACTTTTCTATATAATCATCATCCAGAGTTATACTTTCCTATAATTACTTCTTGACTTTTGAATGTCATCATTGCAGAACTCAGCAGATTGTACTCATATCTTCTACATTCTATGGTTACATTAATAGCTGTAATTTACTATAATGTATCCTTAAGGGTATATTAATTCGGAGAATAAATTTTATCCGGGTACCTCAATTATTTCTTAATAATAATTCCTTCAAACGTTACATTACTTTATATTCACATAACTTGTAATATAAGTTATATGCTCGTCTAGACAAAATAAATTGAAATATTATAGAAAATTCACACTCTCACAATAAAATTCGATTACCACTGAGAAAGAAACAACTGAAAAAATAATCTCATTATTTCACTTCGATCTCATCCTGATACTAGGATTAGACATCTGTAATACATGCAAAGCAATTCAAGTAAGAGTGAAATTAATTTAATAACAAATAGAGAGAGCGTTACGTTATCAAAAAGACTCTGCAAAGGTTTCATAAGTTATCTCAGTCACGCTTCAATATGCGATAAGTTTATTAACTTTTTTCCTAGAAGATAACATTTGTGTAAGAAACTTATTCTAGTTCATAGTCTCAAATTATTCTGGTATCAAGAGGAGCCATTGTGCATAAATAACGATTCAACCTGAACAATCAGATTTCAATAATGATAATAAATGTATAAAGTCATCACATATATTTAGGTAACACAAAACAAACATGTCAATGAAAAATCATTAAAGGGAGAGATTTATGAGAGACTGATTTGTATAAGACATTTATGGCATTGAATTTTCTTATACCTCATTAAACTACACAGGAAAAGATAAGAACAAAATCAGAAATATTAGAATTAATTAGCCATATGCGGATAAAAAGTCAACTCTGTAGACGAAAGAAATAAAAAAAAAATAGGTACATATACATAAGATTTGATGTACATAATAAATATTATTGCTCAATAGCTGCACAAAGAATTTTATATTTAAAACACATTTTACGTAAAGGAACAAACTATCTAAAATTTGAAAACTCAAAATATTAAAAAAGCATAACGACTATTTGTGATTCAAACAATTTAAAATAAAATAAGTAATAGAAAAACCAATATCTAGATAAATGGAAATAATGTAATTAATACTATTCTATACTTTGCAATGAAATAATGTGTTATATATATATATAAAGATTTATCTCTTAAATTTTATCTAATTTCTTAATTTGCTCTATACTGTATCACAGTAAGGAGTTCATCTTTATTTCCTGATGCAATTGCTTGAAATTTTTTAAATTGTTCAATTGCGATTTGTAAATCTGCACAGACAGACCTATTCTCACGCTTTGACGTAGTAAGAATAATCCCTACTGGACATTCAATCTCCATATAAGGTACCTAAAGATCCCTACATTTATGACCACGTGATCTGAGAAATCCATTTATTAATTTCTCAAACAGGGAATATTATTATATCTTCTTACCAACTGCTAAAGCGAGTAGACATATGTTTCTTCCACCTCCATTTCTCGATATATCTTTTTATTTCTCGTGTATAATGTGAAATAAATTCTTACTTCAGTGGATTACAGTGTTTATTCTTGGGATATGACTGCAACAAAATAAGATAAAATGTGCCAAAATCAATATTTACAAATTAAATAAAAGTTATCGTTTCTTCATTGCTTGTAAGAAGGGGTACCCCTAAACCCAAAATTATTTTTAAAAGCTACATATTTTTTTTTGCAAAACAACCATATCACCTTTTAAGAGCTTTATATTAAACATAATGCATTTGACCAATCGGTGATTCAATTGTTGGAAACATTTTGGAAATTTATTGGCATTGATGGCTTGCAGCCCTTTCTACACTCGAATAATTGTTGACCATTTCTCATGTCCTGTAAAATCATGTCCTATCATGTTTCTCTTCATGCATGGAAATAAGAAAAAGTGGCATGGAATTAGACCAGGCGAATAATGTGCGTGTGGGAAGGAAATCATTCCACTTTTTTGGAAACTACTGGAGAGCTAAGCGGGCTCTTTTTATTGATCAGTCGAAATTCGAGGCACAAATTTGGCAGCGATACCTTTTATTTCCATAAACAGTATACACTCGATAATTCTACAAATATCGAACCGAAACATCGTCGGGTTAATAAAAAATTAATTTACTGGAAAATAGTAAAAAATAGCGCATTTCAACAGCGAAACTATATGTATTATGGTATTAAATTTACACCGTACAAGCAAATAAAATATCAAACACATGAAATAAATAAATAAATTATTTTATATTGATAATTTACATTATTATATTGAACTTAAATACATAAATTTATTCTCTATTACTTATCAGCTAGTGTAAAAACGTCGGATTACTGGCAGGGCTGAAAAGTGGAAGGGCTGCGTTACAGAGGGACAACATAATTCCTTTTAAATTCGTTAAAACGATCTGGTAGACAATCAAATTAACTCCACTATACGTTCAACCGTCAGCAGCGACTCTCTTCAACAACGATGCCAAAAGTTAAAATGCCTTACTAACTAACCTTAAAGAGATGTCTTTTCCCACCTGGTTGGTATGGGCGCAGCAAAATGCCACCAGTCAACTTTTCTTGGAGACCCATAGGACCAAGTTTCGAAACAACCACAGCTCTTCCGCTCCAAGGGGTCAAAATCCCTCGGCCTCGAAGTGGTGATTCATAACTTAAACTCTAAACAGCAGCACAGCTTACAACTATTGATTGTTTATGCCCTTAATGCAAAACATTTGCTTCTGTTTGTCTAACTAAGACAACCACACATAAATCTCAACTAATGATATTCCGGCTCTGGCACATGTGTCGACAAGACCCGACACTCATCTCGAGACAGCCAATGACTCAAATCTGAACTGTTCCACACAAACTCAATTCAACAGAGAGGGGATGTATATCAATTCTTCGATCTTTAAGATGAAACTCATGAATTTTCTTTTGTTCGGATAGTTGACGAACATCTAAAACAAAGCTTCTCATTAATCAACATATCCACATTTTTTGCCGTGCCAATTTGATATTTTTGTCCTCAATTAATTGTTCATATGTCAACGTGTTATATTCGGTCTTTTCAGTGGATCAATAGTTAATATATTTTATCTGTGTCATTGAACTGATACTGATACCATTTACTAAAATCCAAATGGTTTTTTTTTCTGTTTGGAGACTTTTGAATCTATTCATTAAGCAATAAATAAATAAATCTTTCTTTATCGAAAATAATCTTTATCCTTAGAGCAAAATTAGTAAATTTTATTTATTCACACATAGAAAAGAATATAAAATTATCATAATGAATGAATTGCAGACTTATAATCAATCATGTAGGGCATATTACTTTCACATTCTTAAAAATGCTTACTTTAGTGTAACACTTAATATTAAAAGTAATTAAAGTTGACATAACATATTTTCTACGTTTCAATTATCAATATATTTTAAAACATATTTTATAACTTATAACAATTTTAATGTATTTCCTTGCAACAATATTGCAACATATGCAATAGATTTATAACTTAATATTTTTGTCAAGTTATAATACATATTCAAACACAGGGACTGATTATTTGTTAAAACTCAGATGCTGAATGTACTTATTTTGAATATTTAGTTTTCAGCATATTTAGTTCATTTTTCATCCTAAAATAAAAATAATAACCACTAAGTCCATATTTAATAAGTCCATATAAAATTTTATTATGCAAAAGAACTACAGAATTAGTTGAAAAATAAGCACATAAACGAATTAGCCAAAAAAAAAAGGAATTAAAAAAATAATTCTATATTAAAAATAAACAAAAATATTTTATTTAAAATAATACATAAAAAATTACTTAAATACTATTATTCAAATGATATTAGTTTAATTCAAAGATAAATTATTAATTAAAAATCACAATCAATTTAACTACCAGACAACCTTATAAACTTCTTAACAAAAACCAAGAAAAGAATTGTAGTTAGCAATACAGAAATGGAGATAATGTAATTTAATACCGTTCTACACTTTGCAGTGAAAAATGTATGTTTAAACTAATTTCACGTACCCAAACATCACATCTTCAGTAATTACATTATCATTAGAGGTATAGACTAAGAAAATAAAAAAATAATGCAAACAGTAATTTAACAATAGAAAAATGAAGAAAGAAAAACTAATACAATGCATAGTGAAAGGAAAATAATTAAACTAAAAAATCTATATTATTATTACACACATAAAAAAGTATTCAATAAATTTAAAATTTGAACTACACTTTATAAATGACGCACCAAGAAGGAGTTGCCCGATAATCTGTCAGAGTTTGAAAAAGATCGTATCTCTAGAGTGAAAGAAACAGGTTAGAGATTCGCTCGTCATATGGATCGAAACGATGCGGCGATTAGAAGATGCTGGCAAGAGTGGGTGGACAATGGCAGATTTCAGCTTCAGGATGGTAGCGTTCATCCAAGGACCACAGCAGATAGGGAGGACAGAGGGATTGTCAGATCATTTGTCACAACGCCTGATTCATCGGTATCGACCATCAGAAGTACGATCCACATACGAGTGACCACCGTGATCTTTCACAGATGGCTGATAGAGCGAAATCTTGGCTCGTACTGGCCGCTACGCCCCTTGCCACTCACGCCTGCATACTGTTGAGAGAGATTACATGGATGTTTGGCTCGATCAGGTTAGAATAATTCTGACTGGGGACGTATAGTGCTTAGCGACGAATCACGTTTCCAAATGTATCCTGGCGATCATCGAAGTCGTGTATGGAGATGCCCAGGGCAGTGTGCAGATCCTGCTTTCACTATTGCTCGCCATACAGGCTCTGAACCTGGAGTTATGATTTGCGATGCTATTCCCTTGATAGCCGGACCTTTTGGTCGTCATTAGAGGCACACTTACAGCACAGAGGTTCGTCGACGACATTCTGAGACCTGTTCTGTCACCTTTCCTTTTGCAGTACCCTTACCTTATTTTACAGCAAGATAATGTCAGACCACATACGGCACGTGTTGCCAGGAACTGTCTTACAGCTTGTCAAACACTTCCTTGGCCAAACAGATCTCTCTCCAATCGAGCATGTCTGGGATATGATGGGAATGCAACTGCATCTGTAGGGAATGTTGATGGCCTCTCCCGACAATAGGAGCAAATTTGGCAAGAAATACCGCAGGAGACTATCAGGGAGCTATATCACTCAATGCCACGTCATATGGCAGCTTTTACCCAGTCTCGATGTGGGTCAACACCTTATTGAAGTCGTTACTTTGCAACTATGTAACTCTGAAATAAATCATTCAATTTTTTCTGAAATTTTAATCATTTTTTACTTTATTCATAAGTTTCCAATTTTTGTCTCCATTGGACAGCTTCTTCTTGTTGCGTCATTTTCTTTTGTTATAGAATTTATTAGTTTTTATGACTTAATTGTTGTTTAAACGCAATCCGACACTGAGCTTAACTCAACATATCTAGAACGCTTTGCTTAATGAGGCAATACTGATTATTGATTCATTATACAATAATAAATATTTACAGAAAAATAATTCAGAAATAAAATTTTAAAAAAATATTAAGTCATTTAAAAATTTAATAATTTTAGAATTATATAAACCTCTAAAATAATTAAATCTAGTACTATTGAAGCATCATTACAATTAATTTTACTTAAAATAAGTATCTCTCTCTGGTGTAACATATTAAAATTAAAGTAAACGTTAAAAAACAAATAACATATAAAAAAAGTTACTGTACGTGAAGAATCACAAAAAATAGGCGAAAATTAATATAAAATGTGAGCCAAATTACAAAAACATTTTAAAAAAAGACCAACTTATGAATATCCACATTTATTACAAATAAAACAAAAAGTATAAACCCATTAAAATATTTAAAAATACGTAGAAGATACAAAAAAATAAAAAAGAACATCATTTAAATTTAAAAAAATTAAACAACTTTAAAAATATTTGTTTGGTTTAAAATCTCATATTTAAAACTTAAAATGATCTACTGCAAAGCAAACAAATTAAAATTGAAATTCATGTACTTTATTGCAAAATATTTTTAAATTCCTTTAAAAAATTATATGGGATAATCAAGCTTGGTACACATAATTTTGAAGTTATTTATTTTGAAAATTTAGAGGCCTAATAACTAATTTGATATTTCTAAGTAAAAAGCTGCATGATATGTTCCTATATATATTAAGCTCAAATTCATATCAAAGAGTGAAACTTTATTAATAAGGAAACAGTATTCATATCCTTCTTGTCTTATATATTACTAATAGTCATATTATTATCTATTTTTAAATTACTCTACATACATATATATTTTTATATATATGTCAAGAAAATTGGTTTCACATTTGTTTTAATCAGATTTAAATACGCGAATAAGAAGATAAATCTGATTTAACACCTGGGTTAAAATAAATTTAAAAGGCGATAAAATAGTGAATATATCTTTATAACTTGAGCTTATTATTGTCGAAAATTTTATGTTCATACAAATGTTAATACACATTAGCAAGACTATAACAAGCAGGAGCCTCTTCCCAGAGGTAAGATTTTAAATTTTTTGAAGTTTTTTTCATTATAACTAATACATTGTTATATGTTAGCTATTTATTAATTTTTAATTTCTTTAAAATTAACCAAGATAACATTAATTAAATATTATACATTTATTGAACGATAACAAACCTTCGAAATCAAACTATATATAGAGTATATCTCCTTATCATTAACATAATTCATAATTTAATATCCATTTTCAAGTCTTAGCAAAATTACATACATATATAGTAATTTGTAAAATCTTTTGTTTGATTTCAGCAGTTTCTGTAATGCATTTATTGAAACCATTAGTCACAAAATTTAAATTTAAAAGGTTATTTATGTAATTTAGGAGTTAAAATTGATATGAAGAAATCTTACAATATTCATAGTATAATCTGTCTTTTTACACGAAGCTTTCATTCTTTTGGAAATTTCTCTATCACCATTAGTAATATTTGTACAGGCATTATTATTATTCAGATGCGTATAAGTCTTATTAATATAAAGTGTATTACTAATAATTTTAAAAACGGAAGAAAAGGTTACACATTATGAAATGTAAATAAAAAGAAAGATGATACAATTATTTACCACACACACACACATTTATATCTATACATATATAAGCGAAATACCACTGATTGACTCATAACGGGATCTCTAAGACTATACAACCGATTGATTTGAAATTTAACACAGTTACACATTTTGCGATGTAGACGCTCACTGAGAAAGGACTTTACGGAAGTCTTATCCAAAATGTAATTTTCATCCGTTCTTCTACTCTTATCCATCGGTTATGTAAATTTTGGCGACTTTATCGCCAGAAATGATATGACCGACGCCAAACGCAATATATTTTTTTTATATGTATACTGTGTATTGTCACCAATTAAGTTTACTTGATGAGTTTTGCACGTGCGGAATGGAAAAATACCAAATAATTTTATATCGAAGCGCTGATGGAGGATTGGCAAGAATTTGGCGAAGGGGCTCTTTATGTGAAATTTCGTACATGTCAAAAATAGAAAACGTACACATTTAGTGATAGAAATAAATAAGTTTAGAATCCCACGGTTGGTGAAAGCTCAGCCCCAAAACTTAGTGAGATTTTGAAAAATACTAAAATGGTTACTTTATACGGAGTAGCGCACACCCAAGACAATCTTCGTTTACTGGAGAACCTCTCTAAGTGCATAAACGAACTCAAGACGCTATGACATACGTAAGACATTTTAGACGTCCCGACTTGCTCGACTTTTTTTTTAGAATTGCAAATTTAGGACAAAAATCTTATGATTGACACGATGTCATTGCGAGGGTATTTCTATTGAAAGTTAAGCTCATGATGAATCTTCTAACAAAAGGCTGTATCTTTTTCAATATTAGGTGCAACATGTATACGGTGGAATGAGTTTTTTCCATATATATATATATATATATATATATATATGGGGTGACTTTTTACTAAAACGTTTTATTTTTCTCACATTTTTGAAAGTGGTGGATAACCATTATTAAAGAAAATAAATTTCTGTAAATTTTAAATTTAGATTATCATTAACGTTTAAAAATTGAAAATTTTCTTGATATTTTACGTATAGGTAGCGAAATATATTATCGTCTGCCCAGCGAAGCGGGTGGGTATCCCCTAGTATATATATGTGCGTGTGTGTGTGTGCTCGCGCATGTGTATGTGTGTAATTTGAATTTTATATATAATTAAACATATTTAAATAACAAGCAAAGTAAGTAATTATTTCAATAATTAAAAAATTAAAACTATATGTAAAAATTCCCCACTTAACCAATGTGAAAGATGACTTATACCAAATCATATAATAGTTAGATAAAAACTTTAAACAAAAAAATGAGCAAAAATAAAATTGAATTTTTGAACAATTGTAAAAAACCAAAAAAAAAAAACAAAACTGGAAAATAATATATTTAAAATTGTAATTTTTTAATAGACTCATATTTTGGGTTATTTCAGAATTGTTACCTAGATTAGACTAAAAATATTTTATTAAAAACAGTTATAAAACCGAGTTAAGCATTTCGAAACATATTAAAAGAATGAAAATCATTATAAAACAATTAAGAAAAAGATAATGCAAACCCAAATAAATCCATAATAAGCCAAAACACTAATGTAAGTATTAGAATAAAATTATTATCATTGTATTTAATAACGGTATCTTATAAAGTATGTGCTACAAATACGTAATTATATTATTTGATGTTTTTTTCGTTTCCATAAATCATTGCAAATGTTTATATGAAAAAGAATTTTGCTATCGGCGACATAATTAACTAACAAGATTTATAATGTGAAATGATAAATAAATGTATTCACTAATTAAATATTTATTAGCTATTAAATATATGCATATTTAGTGATATTTAAACATTGGGTATCTTCAAATATTAAAAAAAAATACTTTTACTAACTTATTAAAATAATTTATTTCGACTTGACGAGTGGCTTCGACTTTTAAATTACATTAAAGTATTTCAATTTAGAAAATACACTTAACATTATTTTTTTATCATCACACATCTCAAGTTGATATTCCTTTTAAAAGAAAAATGTTATCTTTACACAGCAAATATTTATTTTCAATTCCCATGTCACGTTGATACCCCTTTTCTTATAGCTAAATCTCTTTTGAGTTTGCTTCATTTCAGTTTCATAAAAAAGATTATTTCTGTGCAAATGCGAGAAGAAGTATCAGACATGGGATAAACTTCAAAAAATCAAAGTTAGAATAATGAATCAACTTAAAAGGAGTCTGAAAGAAGTAAAACATGTATAATTAATGAGCAAAGAATGTTTTCCTTTTAGAAACAAAGTACAGGAATATAAAACGCAAAAAAAAAATGTTACTTAAATTAAACTTGAGATTCATGCAAGAAGTAAAATACCCTGCAAGAGAAGCAAAACTATAATAAGGATATAAGGCATTTCATAAATTATAAAAGAAATTATCCAAATAAGTTAAAGATATTTAAAAAATATAATTTTTTTCAGAGTTTAACTGAAAGAGATGTAACATTTCCATATTACTTTTACTCTTCCGTCATTTTAAAATATTAACAAAGTATCAACCATTGTAACTACAGATATATTAATTTCCAATCAAATAAAACAATCATAGGTTATGATTCTGACTACTTATTTATTTATATTACAAACTGAAATGCTCTCTATCATTCCATGATCCCTCTACACGTTTATTAATACGTTTTACTTAAATATTAATCATCACGTTTACACCGATATTCGGCTCCTGATAGATGATTCTGCATTACGTGGAAAGGTCAAATCATACAGTACAGAGACGAATCTTTATATGGCAGTATCTCATTAGATTTCTCAAACACATAAATATATATTCCGAGGACTAATCAAATCCTTTTGTGACTCCTGCTTCTTCTCTAATAACCTCGACAGGTCATATACACCCGTTTTTCACTATCACTTCGTTAAATTTTTGTAATTTAACTAATCTATGCTATAACGTTTCATTTGAATGGATCGAGGTTTAATTTTTCATAATTTAAATGATAAAGAGTCCCTATGATTTGTTTATTTAATAATTAACTGCTTATTAACGTTAAACTTAAAATCAACACAAGAGATTTTGTCACTGGACCTCGTAGTTTTGAGGCTCTGTCATGTGTCCAGGAGACATTTCCGAAGGGACTTCTCTTTCTAAACTTTCACACCACGCTTTCGGGAGGTCTTAGAATCTCAATAGGTATGACGTGCAGCATCCCCTCTACATGACGAGTCTTTAGTGGAATCAGGATTCAGACCTACGGCTCGACTCAATGAACAACGCGCGATCTTGGCTTGGTTCTTCTACCATGGCCACGTTATCAAGGTAATTAACAGTAGAAAGCAAATAGTTCATCGTTACGATATATTTCTGCTTAAGTCTTAGATTAGAATATTGAATTTACTAAGTTTATTTATATTTATTTAGTGATTATTGATCAAACCGTACCTTAATTTGTTGAATGTTTGATGTTGTTTTTAAAATCTGCTAGACTTACATCTATTCTTCACGTTTTAAATATGCTCTTCATTTTGGGCTTAAAAATCTTGATTTGAAATACCAATTTCTCTTCAAAGGAATGAAGTTCCAAATTTAACTGTTTATGTGCCCTCTCGTTCAGTTCCATAAGCATTTATACATCCTACAATCGCAATTAGGCCTCGTGTTTCTCAATACATTTCTGCAGAGAGTTCTTAAGGTCACATATTAAGGGATCATTTATGAAACAATATTTTAAATCCACCATTTTTAGTTTCATGGTCTGGTAGACTG
>BMAW01038486.1:10470-26422 GCA_019974015.1 Nephila pilipes | reverse complement strand
CATCCGAATATTTTGTGAGTTATTTCGCAATGAAAGCTAAACTTTAAGCCATTAACACTACTTTTTGTAAGAGATTAATTTTCATTTTTCGTGCCAGGATTATTATTATTATTTAAAGATCACATAAAAAATTAAAACAGTGCACACTTTTTTTTTCTTTTGTAAATGGGAAGAAAAGAAATAAGTCAACAGTAACAAATTAACAATTCTTTCTGGATAAATTTAGAATATTTAACAGTGAATGAAGGAAAAGAATGAAAATCTTTAAATAGTACGATCTCATTTTGAGCATAAACATTGACATAAGACTAATTTGTTGAGCTTTTTGTTCCCTTCTCTTACTTTTGCATTTACTCTCCTTTATTTCGTAGGATATCCAAGCTCCAATTATTCTGAGTTTTTTTCCACTCCGATTTCTTTTCAACAATATGATCTGCTTTCTTTCACCAAATAATGATCCATATAAATGTAACTTACATCTCACTTTTATAAACTGGAAACAACCAGGCAATTTACTCTTCCCTCACTAATTAAAACAAACCGTATCAGATGTAAAAGTAAACAAAATTTCAACAAAAAAACAGCATTCTTTTCTACAAATAGAAAAAACATTGACTTTTTACAAATAAAAGTTCAAATAATATCTTAGAAGACATAAAACATAAATAGTCAGCATTATATATAAAGTAAAAAAAATGTTGTATTAGTGTATTTGTTTGTGTTACAGTTCATGCCTGCTTTCACCAGTAATGAGTTTAATTTTTCAAAAGACATAATAACATTTAAAAAGTTATTTTAGGGTTCTGATTGGATTGAAATAAGAATCACTCAAAAAGATTGTTTTTAATATTTTTTTTGAGTGATATTGCGGATTACTTCAATCTACTCTTTCCTGAAACTAAACAAATCGACCTTAATATCTGCATGTGGTTGTGATTTTGATTATTTATTAACATTACACTAAGAAGGAACACGAGGGTTATTGGCAAAGGAACTTGAAATTTTGAGCTTCGGTCGGAACAGAACCCGAGCTGACCCCTCTTCCAACTTTCCACACCGCGCCATAGAAGAACTTGATACCTCGATGTGCTTCACCCCCACTACATGGTGGGTCTTTAGTGACATCAGATTAATAGCTGTAATTTACAATATTATGCACAAAGAATCAATTAACATACAGAATAAATTTTATCCATATATCACGGTTATTTCTTCGTATATAATAATTAAAACTTAACAATACCCTTTCATATTCTTACTTATTGCATCGAATATATGCTTGTTACTTGTAATACAGTGAACTATCTTTAATTTGTAATTTGAAAATTCAGCTCACTATCTAATCTGACATCGACTGAATTGTTCGTTATCAGATTTTGTCTCGTAGATTCGTGAGTTTGTTGACTTTAAAGTACCACCTGGAGGCACAGCACTTTTCACATTTTCAAACAATATTTATGGTAACTAAAAGTTCTCATTTTAGAGCAATGTTTCTTGTTTTCTGACGGGTTACATATGATGTGTGCATAATTTTACAACTGTGTATGTACAGTACAGCAAAATATTCTCGAAACCCAACACGTGCTCTTCAATGGCTAATAAAAAAATTAAGTGTAACTATGCGACTAGAATAGCTCGTCGCATTGTTTTAACAATAAGTGTAAAGTATTAATTTTTATTTTGTGCAGTGCTTTTATTAATACTAGAATATACTAAAAATTAACGTTAAATGTTTGAATTTGTTTTTGTAGCTGCCAGAATCAGATGAAATACTATATTGGATATTTATGTTATCTATACAGGCTGAGAATATTCGTAAACGCATTAAATACATTTTAAAATCGTTTAATATATTATCTAAAGTTATTTGTATTTGCCATCCCCGTTAAAGTTATGTTGAAGCTCAACAGTACGGCAAGATCGCTAATATGGCCCAGTCGTGGTCGCGTGCCGGATTAAAGACAGCTCCCTCTACTGTATCTATCCAATAAATATTACTTATAATTCAATATAAGAGCATTTTTATTTATATTAAGTATTTGTTACATTTTCATCCACTTGTTGTTAGTGGGCATAGCAACTTTCATGCTATATACTCATACACAGTGATGAGTATATATGCAAATACTTCTACCTTTTATAGAGTCGCCACTAATATAATTAAAGACTCGAAAAATTCATGACTTTTTTTACTATCCATACTTTTTTGTATTCTACAGGGGCATTCCCTGGAGATTAAAATGGCTAAGTATGATGTCCAGCAACAAGTAAAACTCAGTGAGGTTTTCGATTCTTGAGGGAAAAATCAATTATTGCATCTCATAGAAAATACCAAGAATATTTTAATTTCTTTAATTTGCCTTTGATTTTCATCATTTAATCTTCGAATCAATCACTTTTTGTTTAGAAAAGATTTAACTCCTATAAGTATAACCAGGAGTTGCTTAAACAACTTAATTACAATGATTCATTCCTATTTGCAAACATCTATCAGTTTGTTGTTGTCACCTATCTCTCTCTTTTTTTTTCTTTCAATTCTATTTCGCTTTTTTCTCACCATCTCGAATTAAATTCATTACACTCGTTATTTCTTCTAATTTACACAATTACGTTTCATTTGGTTGGCCAAAAGTTGAAATTTTATGCAATTCAAATCTCCAAAACGTCATCGATGTTAGTGAAGAGAAAGCCTCTAATAGCCCAAAATCACATTATCCTTGTTCAAGGCACAAAATCAGCTTATTCCTTGTTCAAGGCATGATGAATTCGACTAAATATATCGAAATATTGGGGCATAAGATTATTTCATTCATGATAACCTTTAACGGGACACTTCAAAATGACTTGACCCCTTGTCACAATTCAAAACTGGTAAAGCCTTTTATGCTGGAAAACCAAATTAAAGTGCTTGATTGACCTGGAAATTCACCATACCTAAACCCCATTGCAAACTTGTGGAATATTGGGAAGAGAGGTTTTGGTAAAACGGATTGTACGATAAAAGCACACATGATAAACAATGCAATTCAAGTGTGGTTTCATGATGATGACCGTAAGAGCATATGTACTAATCTAATGGAGTTAATGCCAAACTGTCTGCAAGATTTCATTTCTAAGGGAGGACATACCACCATACAAGAAAATGTATTATAAATGCATAGAATGAATAAAAGCATAGTTTTCTTTTAAAAAAAGTTATTCTTTTTACTTTGTCCCAATTAACTTGCACAGGTATATATTTAGAAGCTTGGATAGGTTATGGCCGTAACTAAAACTCCCACCAAAACGCCACCTTGAATTTCTGATTATAATGTTAATCCAGCAGAATTTTATGCTTTTCTTCTCAAGTCTAGAATATTGCTTATAATTGAATGGAATAAAATGCATTTTAAAGAGAAACAACAAAGGAACACATCTATGTGATTTCTTTCTTTGTATGGCGTTCAGAAATGTTTTCAAATATTTGCTACACATTCTGAATGTTGATAACTACATTATTGATTTCAGGAATGCGTGTAGGTGTGAGTTTGTTTTTTCTGAAAAGAGAATGAGTAGCAATTTTTTTCCGGGATGGGATGTAGGCAAACAACTGTTAGGAGCCTATGCCCTACGTAAATACTTCAAGGTTTCTTTTTTATGCTTTTGTTCATAATATAACACACATGATATAAAATAAAAATGATCCTTTACCACTTTTGTAGAAGTTGGATATTAATATTTATGCGTGTTTAAGTATATTACTTCGTAAATGTTCCAGCAAATAAATTTTAAAAATAAATTTTAATGCCAATTATTTTCAGCTTACCATTGTTATGATAAATATCGCGAAATAACAATTTATAGAATTAAGGATATAAAAGATTACATAATTATATAAAGATTTGATAGAACAGGTTACATAATTATATAAAGATTTGATAGAACAGATTACACATATGTACTCAATAAAATAAATTAGAGATATGTACAGAAAAATAATAGATAAAGATTTATAACCCTTTGAATTCCACAAACTAAGTTGTAATTTCCCCCCTTTCTCTTTGTGATTGATTCAGAACTGCCTCTCAAGGGGCTAGATAAAGCAAGTTGAAGATATAGTGGTATTGTGCACAATTCTGTCAATGACCATGATTGGAGATAATGAAGACTGCTGCATTTTAATTCTAAAAAACCACAGAGCCTATACGAGTTATAAGTATTAAATCAGGTATCATCTTTGTCGATTTATTGTGTAATGAAGCTTTATTTAAATATTCTATCTTGCAAATTTAACGTTTTATCAGTTCAAAATAGATTTACACACATTAATAAACTACTGTGTGTTACTGGGATTATTTTCATCAATAGGAAATCTTATTAAATTAATATTCTTCATGTGGTTAATCTTATTACATTAATATATTTTTGGTTATTGTAATCATTCTGATCTTTTATAATTAATTAGAACAATTGTAATTAGTCTGAACTGTGGTGATTAATCATAACTACTGTAATGAGTGAGCTATTATTATTAGTTTGAACTATCACAATTAGTTTAATTAGTTAATTATTAGTCTCAACTAGCTACTGATTGTTAATCGGATTAGTCTGAACTGTTACAATTAGTATCAATTTTTGTAATTAGTTTTAACTTTTTAAGTAATCTTAATTACCATAATTAATCAAAATTACTTCATTTAATCCGAACGACTATAATTAGTCTAAGCTGTGGTAATTAATCCAAACTAATCTAATTAATCTGAGCTGTTGTAATTAGTCTGAATTTTTGTAATTAATAAGAACTATTACTATTAGTCTGAGATTTTGAGTTAGTCTGAACTGTTAAGATTACTCAAAATTTTTATTATTAGTCTAGAGAGGCAAACTTTGTTGGGAGTTGGACAAAAAAACAAAAGAAAAATTTAGTGTGACAATAGAATGTAATATAAAGCTATAAAAAGAGTATACAAACATTAATGTGATGAATGAAGCTGCGGCAGCATTTTTAAAAGTTCCATAAATCCATGGTCGGATTGTTATGTATTAATTCTGAGAAGCTAAATGCGCATCTGTCAGTCTGTTTCTAATCAAATTCTGAGGTCATAAGGTTAATGGTATAAAACACTTGTTTACACATATAAGAGGAAGTAAACATTGAGTGCTAATTTTCTGGGAGTGAAATATTAAATTTGGCAACCTACTTAAGATAATGATTTATGAAACTCTAATTTTCAAACATTGAGAAATAACTGCTTGTGATTACTGTTAGATAGTAACTCAATTCTAACAGAATTTTCCGGCTGCACTGCTTCACAATTTCCGTTGAAAGGCATGGGGAAACTATCCAATTCTTTTTAATAGCATTTAAATCAACGTTCAAACTTAAAATACAGTTTTCTCAGGTCATCTTCTTAACTCTCAAATGTCATCATTTACTGAGAGAATTGAGACAAGTCCTTCTTGGCAATTCTCAAAGCCATACAGCAAACACATCAAATTTGTGTTTAAAACCTTTCTGATGAGCTTTTGAGAATTATATTATACAGAAATAAATATTATTTTAATTTGCGGTGGTCCGGATAAAGCCTTCGGGCAGATCATTTGCTCATCCATGACCTTTATGAATTTATATAGCTTTTGTTGTACAGTAAAAATTACAAATATGTGATGTAATGAAATAAATTCCTCTTTACATGAAACATTCTATCGATTTTAAACCCTTCATGGTTCATGTTTATTCCAAAACATTTTAAAGGCTCAATATTAATATTAATAAATAGATATTTTTAAACAACATAACGCCATTGGTATACAATTAACAAATACTGAACAGCACAGCAATTCGTTTCATTGCAGATGAATTCAAGAGTTCATCAAAATATTTAAAAAAAAAGCTTCCTTCACCATCTGAAGAAAAATCAGCCTAAGAGTCATAACGAATACAAAAGATTTAGAAACTGTATTTGGCGCATATTCTTTCAAAGGATACCATTGATGAACATTGTTCAGGCTTTCCAACAATAGAAATCAGTACAAATCACTATAGATTTCAGTATATTTCACTAATATTTCCGACAGTACAGATCACTATAGGTTTCAGAAGAAAATTCAAGTTCATAAGAATCTAATCCTGATATATATCTAAGTGATATTCCTCTTCATTATCTCGTCTAAATCAGATGATTCAATCAAATAAGAAACATCATACTGCGATCAATTCATGATAATAATTAATCGGCTTAAAAATCTACAACTTTTATCGACACATTCTAACAGGGAAAAAACTAAACAAATAGACAATCGAGCCCTTCACTTAGAACTTGCAATTACGAAAAGCTGTGTAGACCTACCATTCAATTTTTAGAAATGTCAACAAAAGTCATTGAAGTACGTTATCCTAGTGGTCATGGTCACAGACTCGTGGTTGGT
Source organism: Nephila pilipes (assembly GCA_019974015.1). NCBI lineage: Eukaryota > Metazoa > Arthropoda > Arachnida > Araneae > Nephilidae > Nephila > Nephila pilipes. The sequence goes on along the minus strand of BMAW01038486.1, from coordinate 20,014 downwards.
ATTGTTTACACCTAGTCTTCGGTACGAGCTTTAATGCCACTAAAGACTCACCGTGTAAAAGGGGCTGATGAACGATAAATCTGATAGATGTCCCAAGTCTTCCCGGGGTGTGGTGTGGGAATTTGGAAGGGGAGATACCAGCTCGGATGTGCGAGGTTTATAATTATGAGAATCGTCGCCAATAGCCCTTGTGATGCTTATCAGTGAGCCATTAATAAACAATCGCATCCCTTCACTTTGAACGCGCATTTAAGTAAATATGATCTGAGTACTATTATCTGGTGATTAGAAAAGTCACCAAAAGCCATCGAATCATCATATAAAAAAATAATTCAAAAAAGGCACTTACATAGCGTAAAATTTTATATTTTCCGATCTACACTCTTGATAAAACCAGATTGATATTATTCGAATGCCCGAGCTTTGCTGAGGTAAAACCGAGAAAAGAGTAATTAAAATCTCTTCGCTAGCTAAAACTGATTTTTTTTTTCTTGATCAAAAATATACGTTATGGAAAGATAGAGAAAAACATTTTTTAAATTAATTACTATGTGTGTGTGACACCTCTTTATTATTTCCTTCTATAGTCATTATTAAACTTATTTAGATAGTCACAAAATCATACGATCAAATGAAGAGAAATTCTTTCTCAGAGAATAATCAAGTTATATTTTTTTCAGATCAGCTATTAATAACTAATTAATCCTTGGCTTACTTTATCTGTAGTAATTAATTTCCAAGCGCATCTTATTTGTGATTAAATAAAATTAAGATGGTAACTCTTACCAATCATATCAGATTCGAGGCTTTATTCAAATTAAGTTAAGGGTTCGAGTCACTAACCCTTTGTAGTTTCATCTGCAGTTACTCCAAAAAGCTCCTTACTCAAACCATATTTAATACCAATGATTCACTTGTGAATTTGCACTCGCTACCTTTATCATGCACTCAACTGCCACCTCTAGTATTAAACGCTTCACTGCTTATTATGTCTTTCTTCAATTCTATTCATCACACTTCACTAAGTTTAATCTAATCTTTACAAGTCACGTTTCATTTATTGGCAGGAGCTTTGAATTCAAATAACATCATAAAATGATCCCAGATTGTTAGTTGAAGTGAAAATTGCGCTAGAGCCCACGTTATAACTAGACTTAGAGTGATCATTTTTTGTCGAACATTTATAGTTATTACCCTTAAAAATGAAGATATTAAATTTCTTCTTTTGCAACTAAGTGATCCTTCACCTCCTTACTGAAGAAATTCTTTCACAAAAGCTAAGAGTAATTTAATAGGAAAGTAGTAGAACAAACATCTTATAACTGTTTTTCTCTCGCTCTATTTTCTTTTCCACTAGGTTAGATAAACTTAATTTGTTATCTTTATAAGTGAAAAAATTTCTAATGTATTTATTTTTCTATCGCCATGTTTTCATAGTTATCTACTTTTGGCGATGAAGGATAAATTTCAAAATGAAAACTTACAGAAATGTTATAACTATCTTAATACTATGTTATTAAAAATAAAGTGTGAATTTCTTAAAGTAATTAAAAATTAGTATAATGAGAATAGCTTAAGTCTAAAACATTTGGGGACTTTCGAAATCTCAAAGTGGTATGATTATTTAAATATGTGAGAGAGTATCGTAAAATTTTATTTACTACTAAGAAATAACCAAAATATCAGGATAAAATTTACTCTACAAATTAATCGATTCTTATGTAGATAATGTTGTACATTACATTTATTTACATTAATTTGTTCAGTTTCAGTAAACCATAGATTCAAGTGATTTGCAGTACATTAAAGTTTTAATTATAACTAAAAATAATCGAGATAAGAGCTTGATTTTTATTTATTATCTTTAAGACTTCCCTACATAGATATCTTCCGATTTATACATTTCTCTCAACATTATTGCCCTTTCGAAGGCTATCAATGTAACGTGGCGTCTCCCTTTTAATACTCTTTTCCGCCATTTTAAATTACAACTTAAAGTCTAAGTACAAAATTCCATTAAAATAAAATGGTCAAGAAACTCTTCAAAACCTTATTTAATTATGATATTTGAGGTAAATGCTCTATACCAGGTTAGGATTCCTCAATGCGTTTACAAAAACAAATTTTATTAAAATAAGAAATACTAAGCATACTCGAATTCTCGTTTCGTAGATGAAGTGGTACACCAAAGTATCAGAAGCTTCAACTAGTCACATTCGGATCTTTATTTTTGAAATGTTAAATTATATTACCCACACGGACAGATACATTCCGCGCACAATGCATAATTCCTACTCACACTTGCTATCTTTATAGTAACTTCGTTATAACTTACATATTCATTTTTCACAATCCCCTCACTGTACTTCTTCGGTCAAACAAACCTAAATAATCACGTTTCATTTGGTTGTGCTCAATTTTTGCTAAAATTGAATTATAAAGAGTCTTCAAGGTCACTAACAGAAGAACACTCATAACCCATTGTTACTGCAGAACTCCGCTCTATATTCACCACACATCTATCTACTTTCCATCTCAATTTACGTCTTCTTGAAACCAAACAAATCACCATTAATAGCTATAATTTACAACATCATGAACATGTAATGATTAATTATTATACAGAAGAAATTTTATCCAAACATCTAGGTTGTTTTTAATGATAATGAAAAGTTTACGATAACTCATCGTAATTATTGTCAGTCATTAATTCAGGTCCTATCATTGTCATTTTATTGACGTCAAAACTATGAAACTCGTTATATGACTCAAGTACGATTAACTTAATTAAGTTAGACTAGAAATAATTATGTTACATTATAAAGTGTTTTAAATTTGGCTTAATTTTTAATAACTATTACGATGGAATGAGTAAGTTAATATAATGAGATAAACACAAAGACATTTGCCTACTTTCAAAGCCCCTAAAAGATATAAATGATTGGTTGCTTGGCTTTATTAACGTCGCACTAGAAGCACCAAGAAAGGCCTCGTAATTTTGAACTTCGATCAAGTAACGAGGGCGAGATTTGAGCTAGCAACTCTCTCTCCAAACTTTCCCATCAAGTCAACGGGAGGACTTCGAGCCTCGACAGATTTAACGTGTATCAGCTCCAGCTACACGATGGGTCTTTTGTGGTGGCGTCAAGGCTCAAACCACAGCAAAATACACCGGCTGCGAGTCCGCGATTATGACCACTAGATTACCACGGCCAAGTAATATGCATAAAAAGTTAGATGTCATTCTCATCTGAAATCAATTCAGACACCGTCATCATCATTTTATTGACATTCATAATTACGAAATACATTATATGACTCAAGTGCAATTTAGTTAGGATAATCTAGAAATAATTATATTAAATTATAAAATGTTTTAAATTTTGTTAAGATTTTGAACTCACACACACATACAATACACACGCATACACACACAAATCTTCATAACTCTCAACACTATAACTCTGGATCGATGTATGTGAATTCGCTTGGTCTGGTAAGCTTTACTCTCCTCATATGTTTACAAAGCTGGACAGGAAGAAACTGTACTGAAACAGAATCTTCTCTTATTTAAGATATTTATTTACAACTTGTAGTTTTGAGATTTACACATATATATTAAATTAACTATGATAAAAGAAGTGATCGTATAATGGTGAGGAGATGCTCCGATCATTGATTAAGATTAAGAACAATGACTCAAATGAAAACAATCATTTGATGCAATCAGTTAGCTTATTCATTCGAATAGGATGAAAGTTAATATAAATTCCATTCAACATAATTGGAGGAGGATGACAGTGGTGTCTCAATCGTGGAAGTGTAAATTCACGTACATATTTTGGAAAGTGTGTTTTGTGTGTAACTCGTGAGTGTGATATGCCTGTGTTAATGTGTTAGTTTAAGTGCGTGAATATCCGAGTGTGAAAATGCGTCAAATTCTTGGAGAGATTCTTATTTGAGAGTGCCGCCAGGAGGGATAATCATAAAGAGAGAGAAAGTACCCTTTCCTCCTGAAATTGCGATTCACCCTTCTGGAGACAAGCGTTCAATGACTATCTACGAGTTTTTCATATGTAGAATCAAAGTGTCCAAGATGAACTATCCCAAATTTAAAACCCTTTGTTTCATGATCGGTGGGAGCAACGTATTAGTATTTTCCTCATATGTCACTCAGAACGACGGGAGAAATTTTTTTTCTGCTCTTACGTTTATTGAACTCACCCTAGAAAACTGTATTATCCTCATATGTTTACTTGGCTCAGACAGATAAGTTCTACTTTCTGCGTATATTTACTAAGAACGTCCAAAGAAATTGTTTTATCTTCATGTTTTGACAAAACTCGATAGGAAAAATTGTGCTCTCTTCCAATTTTATCACAAAGCTCAACTAGAGAAATTGTCTAATCTATGTTTACCAAGCTCAATCAAAAAAAATTCTCAATTAATGTTTTCTATGCTAGACCGAAGAAATTATTCTCTCGTTATATGTTTACAAACCTCGAAAGGTAAAATTGTACTCTCCTTACATGTTTAATAAATACAGCCGGAGAAATTATACTCTCTTCGTATATTCACTACACTCGTCCAGAAAAATTGCATTCTCTCCGTATATTTAATGAGCTCTCTTGGTGAAGTTGTACTCTCTCCTTATGCAAAAATCCTACATTCCATGTACGTTTACAAAATTCAACAATTACAAATTGTACTCCATACGGATGAACTTTAAATAATGGGAACTTCCTCTTACGCCATCTGTATTAAAAGAATTATCGCTTTAGATAAAAGTTGAGGTCTGGTATCTATGTCTATGTGGCTTCTGTTAATGGGATTCATTTTAATTCATCAATTAAAATCTTACAGAATGTGGTGGAATCAGTTCTAACGTGCATGCAAAGAAAAATAACATGGTATAACAAGGAAATGAAAACATTCAAATAACGTGGTAAAAAATGTCGGTATTGTAGAAGGGAGGAGAACATTTCAGATTTTATACTAACTTTAATTTTTGCATAATATAGTCTAGGTTATATTACTATTACTTACTTTTCTAGTTATTTTTATTAGGGAATTTATCTATATACATCAAGCAATCCTAAAATTCTTACTTTATTTTAAAAATTTACATTTCATAGTTATTATTAATTGGTTAAAAATAAATGTTAAACTCTGAATAAGCAGTAAACATATGAAATTCTCATTGATACATTTATGAAAAGAACTTTTATATTTAAGAATTTATTTTCTTACATTATGAATCTATAAAGTCTTCTGTTCCAGTAAAGTACTCTTTTGCAAAAATGACTGGTTGCGAAAGTGTTAGATAAAAGACTTTTAAAAAAATCCAAAACTTTAATATATTTATTTGTTATATATTACCTACATACTTTAATATATATAACCTATATTTTACATATAAAATTTTTTCTTACCAATTAAATATATAAATATATTTTTAATTATGATGCAAAAAGTGTACGTAGTGCGAGTGTGTGCGTCAACAAGCAAGCAAACAAAACTTATATGCACATATCACCTTAACTATTTCGTTTTCATTATTCATTTATATGAATCGGTCATTTCAAACATCACGCAAGTCATTCAATCAGAACTTTTCAGGAATTAATAAAAACTCTGAAATACACAAGTATGCTCATTTCAAAGGGCTTTATTTTAAGCTGAATATTTTGTTTAGACTTTAAGAGTTATAAACATTTCATAAGTTTCATTATTTAAGAGCAATAATTTTTCTTTAAAAAAACCTAAAATATTGTTTTTGACTTATGTTATTTCAGCAAGAAACAAAAAGTAAGTTTTAATTAAATTGAACAAAACAAACATTTAATCATTTTTAATAAAAATTAATTAAGATATCACTTAAACATTTTCGTTTTAATGTTTTATTATCATTTAGGTATAAGAGATATCACTTAAACATTACTTTTTCATGTTTTTCTATCATTTAGATATATAATCATATTCCCTATCATTCTCATCCGGGTTATATTCAACTTCTGCAGTTGGCTAGACAAGAGAGAGATAGAAGACACAGATATGTCGCTCCGGAAAGCATCATGAGAGTTACTGGTGATAGACCTCAGTTTTTGAACCTCGATCGAGTGACGAGGATGATAGCTGAGTTATCACCTAATTCTCCAAGCTTCCATACTATGCCATCGTGAGAGCTTAGAACCAAGACCAGATTTAAAGTGCATCAGGGCTTCTAAAAGGCGTGTAGTGGACCAATCAAATCTGTTTCTATAGAAAAATTATGCTTTTTCAGAATGCTGTCTTAAACTCGCTTTAAATCATCTAATTTTCCACTATTTACTGGCTCCTTCAATACATAGATTTGGGTTTTGGAAATGATACAAAGGCTAATAGTTTTTTTTATCAATATAAATATGTATTTAATGACTCCTACTCTATTTTAATCCAAGAGAAAGAGGTGTAATGACTTTTGTGGGGTTTTTACTCAGATTGTGAATTAATCTTTAAGAGTGCGTTCGCAATAAAAAAAATAGTTTGCTTCGAAAAAACTTAACTTGTGTATTTTTTAATTGCCAAATCATGTACATAATTATTATCTAAATGCTACAAGCGATGGTAACGGAGTAGAAGTTACCATGTTCTTAAATCTATTTAATAGAATGTATCTCATCATCATAACAAAAAAATTCATAATTAACTATTATTACCTACAAAACTATTAAATTTTAAAATTGTAAAATTTAATGTAAAAAGTTTCAGAGCTCTTCTTTATCATTCGCTTTTCAATTACTTTATTTTAATTCGCTCCTTTATAGCTTAAGCTATGTTTTCCTGGGAAAACGAAGCTGTTATTTGATGGTTGAAATATTATGGTGGTTAACATCAATAAAATGCTGTCCATGTAAACCATAGGGCATGGTTTCCTACTGCACATTAAATTAATGACGTCATCCACAATGATATTCCGACTGCCAGATAACGGCTCCACTTTCCAAGAAAAACATAGCTTAACTCACTGAAATATGCACTACATGAATAAGGTGACTATTATTTATGTCCAATTCTATCAAGCATTTAATGTTGAGAAATTTTTTTTTATAGAATTGAAAGAAAGATTAAAGAAATAAAAACAACGGTATTCCATTGTAATAACGAAACCGTTTCTCCAAAACAGATCAAGAACCAGCCAAATTAAGAAAAATTAATTTGGAACTCTCGAGACAAAGATAGTGGTCTCACAGTTTTCAGATTCCTGATTAAATATAAATTAAGGTAATAATACCACAATCAATAGATAAAAGAATCTTTATTTTTATGAGACTTACTTTATCTTAATGAGGAGGTTAAGATATTTTTATAATATATTTTTGAAAATTAAGTTCATTACTGGTGAAAGCAGACATGTGTGACACCAATATTAAAAAAAAAATGCTTATTATATTAGATTATAGTACATCTACATTTGTTCGATTTATTAACAGAAAAGTTACTTTACAAAAATTCCATTCTTTATTCTTTTTAATAATAATAATTTAAATATAGTTTCATTGTAGTTTCGGGAGATTTATGAAATAAAAATTCGGATTTTTCGAATAATTAAATTCATACAACAGATTCTAAGAGACAGTTTTGACAATTTTGAACCAATGTCTGGATACCTGAATTGACAACTCTTTCTCCTAGCTTTTAATCTTGTGGATTTAAAAACTACCTTTTTTGCTGAATAAGACTATAATTTTTGCGGACTTTAACTTTTTGTAGACTTTGTAGTATATTTAAGACACAAATTAAATATTTATTTACATTTACATATATTATGTAACAAACATAATTTTTGAGTCGAGGTTTGGTCGAATCAAGTCGGGATTCCTAAATACCTTAGCCACTAGACCAAAGTTTGAATTTGAGACTATCACGGTTCTTAATATTCTTAAAACAAGAGGCTCATCATATTCGTAGACGCAACTATGGAATTATGACTCAAAAAGTTCGACATAAATCTTTTATTTGAAGAGACAATCCACACATATTGACAATACACATGCATCAAATGTGCAATTTATCCTTCAAAAAATAGGCCGATCCACCTATCATAATTAATATAGAAATGTAATTTACTCCGCAAAAAGAAGCATTCATAAGTTCAAAAATGATGTCAATTTAAACAATATAATGAATCAAAATAAACTATTCTGCGACGAAAGATATTTCAGATATAAAAATTGCAGCAAAAGAAAAATGTTTAAGTAGAAAAATTATTAAAAGTTTTAGCCACGGAGGGACTTTTGTTTTCGTGCGACTCAATATATAATCACTGATCACTTTTCAAAATAAAGTGCTTAATGCACGTGACCTGTTTGATTTAATTTTATTTCTTCCAACCGATTCACAATAGTTTCAGTTTGAATCGACGCCTCACAGGTATATTATTATTATCAATAGAATAGGAAGAAAAAATTATATTTTATTTTCATTTTACTGCAGCAATGCTAAAATTTAGCTTAAAATATATTCAATTTAATAAGTTATCGTTTGCTTTCATTTTAATATCAGAAAAGAATGTTATGGTCCACTTCAGTACTTTATCGCTCGCTTTAATTATAATATTTGATAGAGTAATTAATTTTTATAGTATAATCGTTCGTCTTGCTTTTTTTGTTGTGCAAAAGTTAGTATCGTTTCTGTTCGGTAGAAGTGTTTATATTTAGAATGTAACAAGAAGAGATAGTGATCGCGCGCGAATAAATAATGCTGTAATATACTTTAAAATAATTCTGATAATATTCTTTCCAGAAATTAAATTTAAAGCAGACGATAAACTATTAAAATAGGCAATAAATTATTAAAGCTATCGATAACATGTCTCTCAAATATTAAAATTAGTGCAAACTATAAATGATTAATAAATAATGTAGCTATAGTTCCCATAAGAGAAAAATAATAAATATTTACATTTTAATACGACTAATAAAAGATTCAAATAATGTTTGGACTTCAAGGAATCAATTACCTCTACAATCTTAACAACACGCTATTAATTTTCTTTTAATTATATTCAATAATTTCAAGTAGAATTACAAGGAAATGAAATATTATTTTAATACAAAAAAAATATTATATTGAAACTTTTTAATGCACTCATATTTGGGGGAAAACGTAAGAATATATTTGTGATACAATGTAACAAAATACGTTACTATTATATGATCCATACGTGTTACGAAAAAATTGAAAATTGTGTGTTAGTAGAACAACTTATATTTTTATTGGTTATAATGGAATAACAGTAAGACCTCAAAGAAAATAAGACTTCATTTTTGACACGGTACTGTATATTATTTTGTTTTTTAATACTTTCATACATCAACAAAAATAAAAGTTTATATTTTTGGCACATCATTCTATAGATTATCTTGATAATAACACTATCTTAATCCGGAGGAAATGAAACATTACATTGATGATACAATAATCTTGACACTAGGCAGTGAAAAGCTATATTTCTCATAGAATACATATATATACAGTGTGTGTGTGTGTGTGTGTGTGTGTG